>VXAC01008839.1:3082314-3276832 GCA_013399225.1 Rhipidura dahli | reverse complement strand
CTGTTCTGGTTTCACCAGACATTTGATAATTTATTAAAATTGTGAAACATACTTCTGGAAGATTACATTGTAATCTTGACAGAACAAGCTAAATGTTGCCAATTGTATTAATGTGGAAGTGACTTTATTAAGTGCACAATCAGCATGTTCAAAATGGAAAAAGGGAAAGAGAAGGGAAGAGTTCAAATGGAGCTGTGTCCATTGTCAGAAACCATACCATTCTGTGTTGGGCTTATTTCTGCTTTGAAGGTTATTGAAACCTGGTTCAAGTTCATTATTTGCCCTTTGAATGTTAACTGAGAGTTTCTTGGCTATAGGAGAATCAGAACTGAAAGAAAAGAGATTGTAAAACACTTCACTAAAATTATGAATAGCAGAGTTCTTTCAGAGTCTGTAGATGTCAGGCTCCTAACCTGCTGTTCTTCACTGGTGTCTCTGCAGATCCCTGTTGCTCTCTTCTCTCCCCTCCCCAGTGAAAAAAAAGTAGAGGTATAGAGGTCAAGCTTTCTCAAGCATACTTCAGTGCTAGCAAGAAGCTGCCAGTGCCCAGATGCATCATACCACTGCTTGGAAAACTTGTTCCATGTGTATGTTTTTCTTATTAAAAAAATCCCAAACAACTAGACCAGTCAAGACTTAGAGAGCTTTTGAGATGCAGGGATGGAGTGACTGCTGTATCAGCCGCAATGGTGTCTGTTACTTCTCAGTCCTCCTGCAGAGCCTCTCCTTGAATGACACCTCTGCAGAGTTTGGACAAATGCCTTTTTAGACCAAAAGGATTAATGCATTGTCTTCATCTTTCTTACACATCTGTATATGCATGGCAGGATGAAGCATGAGAATCTGCTATGAAATCTGAGGGCTGAATTCTTGGGGTCTTTATGTAGGTACTACTCCTCTGGACAGAAGTGAGACATGGACCTGAGAAACTAAATTTTAGATTTTTTCTTTTTGGTAATGTAAAGCAGCTGTTTAGAAAGGTTTTCATTTAGGTTGCAATGAAACAAATGGTTTCTAAAACTTGGGAAACTTCAAGTTAATGAATTCCATGTAAGTTGTGTTTTGTTGCTCATATTTGTTTTAAGAGGGGAAATAATTTCTATACTAGATCATGACTGTTTTCTTTCCGAATCTTTGAGCTAAGAATTTCCTGACTTTGAGACCTTCTATACCTGTGATCTCCTGAAGTGGGTTTTCTGTCACTATATGGTAAATAGCTTCCCCTTTTCACCAGACACTGCTAAATATTTCATCATTGGTAAAAGATAGTAGTTACTTTGCTTACATAGTGACTAACAGTATTGGGTGTGTTCATCTCATTGAAGAAAACACAGAGACAGAATGTACCTTTTCTCACTTTGAAAAACAAACAGATTAAGTCTAATTGAAAAGCCCCAAACTCTCTGGTTTACAAGATCAGTTATTTTTAAGCAAGGTGCACAACTGGGTTGTGGTGTGACAGCTCTTTGTGTGTTGTTGGGTACCATATCTAAAGAAAGGAAGTGTGTTCACTCAAGCATTTTTACTTCCCTTAGGTAAGGGTGTGTGCACTAGAATGAAAGAACAATACCTGCTCTTGCAAAATGGATTGCTTTTGGAGGGTGATCAACCCTTGCTAGTTTGAGACTCATTCTCCCTCTTGGAGAAACAGTGAAATTAATGCTGGGAGTGCAGCAGTGAAGGTGGGGTCCCATGGTCAGGCATGTCTGAGGCATCAAGTGGGATGGTGCTTTGGTGGTAACATGCCTTTTTCATGTGTCAAACTGTATAAATTACAGTCCCCAAAATAGATGGAACAAACTGGAAAAGTGTGTACTGGATAAAAGCAAACTCTGTGCTCATTCGTCTCTTGTTAGCACTAGCAGTGGTCTGCTATCAGTTGTGTGACTGGGATATTTTACTTCTCAGATTGAGAATATGTTTTATAAAGATAAAATATACTAGCCTGCTCTCTGCCTGAGTGTATAAACTTGCCTCAGTGTGTATAGCTGGTTTGGCTGGCAGACTCTAGGCTTGAAAGGAGATGGTTTGCAGCGTTTAACTGGGTTTAAAATGTGGGATCTTGAGTCTGATGAGATACCTGTATTAGAAAGGTTTTGTTGCACATACAACCTAGGGGTGCATGTAAAATATGAACCTAGAATGCAGCATAGAATGGCCAGCCAGGCTAATTTGCAGCTGGGGTGCAAAGCCTCTGTGCTTGCTGGAGGCATTCATTTATTATTATTTGTCTTGTCTCAGGGGATGACTTGTGACTTACTGAATAATATTTAAAAATAGATGTCCTGTTCAATTTCAAGTATAAGGATAATAATTTTTGAACTTAATATGCAGTTAAAAATAATTATCCAAAATAAACTAAAAAGCCCTAAGCCTTTCTTTCTGAAAAACGTACTTGTGTTCTTCCCAGAAGTTGCTCTTTTTTGTGTATGTGTGCATGCATGCATACTCTGTTACTTCCTCTGCCTTGTTCAACTTCATGGTTTTTCCTCCAGTTGAAGGAGGACTGCACTGATTGATTCAGTGTGTGTTGCAGAGTGTATTGGGAAAGAGCAAAAGAAAAAGAGCTGGAAATACCTTTTTTTTCTTTTTCTTCCCCCTTGCTGTCATTGTGGTATGAGGGAAGGGTAAAGGGATGAATGTGGCAGTGCTGGTTCCCATTGCCCTGGGACATGTCCTGATGTATGGCAGGGCTGTGTGCTGACACCTGAGGCCCCCTGTGCTTTTATTTTTCAGGCAGCATCTCTGTGCTGTGAACAGAAGGCAATTAGAGACAGTCTAAAAATCTAGTGAAACAGGTGGAAAATGTCATACTTTTTTTTTGCTGCTGGACTCTGTTGCCTCCTTGGCTTCACCTTCCTGTCCTGGCAGGTATTTGCAGGAAAAAAAAGGAATCCTCAAGGATTTAGCTGCTGCTTTAGATCATCTTCACAGAAGATAACTCCAGTGAAGTCAGGATTGTTTGCAGGGGTGCATCTGTGAATATTTGTATAGTGAAGAGTTGGTGGAAGATGAACTGAATGTAGTAATTACTGAGGAGAGACTTGAGGGCCTGGTGCTCCCAGAGCAGCTGGCTGGGGAAAGAGCCCTTTGCTAGGAGAGTGGAACCACAAAGGGCCGAGGTGTTTTAAGACATCTTCCCAGTAGGTTATTGGAGCAGTTGTTTGTCACCGTGGCGGAGCCATGTGCCGGGGTGCTAGCACAGACTGCATGGTTGTTGGCATCTGCCTGCTGTGCAAGCACGTGCTTCCTGGCCTGGCCCCTGGCCATTGAGTGCTGTGAAAAGTGCACATCAAAAAGGGTCACCTTTTCCAAAAAGTGTCTGGGGGCATATTTGGAGTGGTACCTGTCTTTCTTGCCACTGCCTCCTAATAAGAGCCTTCATGCCAACTTGTCGCTGTTGACAAGTTTCTGTCATTGTTCAGCTTTTCAACAACCACTGACTATTCCAATGAGCACCTGACCTCAGTGTAGGATGAGATGGGACCCATTCCTGGTGTGCTGTACAGAGAAAAGGTGTACCAGGAAGAGACTGATGGGCCAGAGAGCATTAAGGGCATTTTGTAGTAAATTAGGGATGTCCCAAACCTTTCTGGGCCCGGGTGTTTGTGTTTGTATGTGTTTCTGCACTGGAGAGGTACTGCTTAATGGTGATGTCCAAAGCTGTAGGCCAAAAAAGGGAATTTAGTGATGGACCTGGCAATGCTAGTTTAATGGTTGGACACTGTGATCTTAGAGGTCTCTTCCAACATAAATGATTCTATAATTCTGGAAAACTTGATGCTAAAAGATGCTGGTCTCAGTGGAAGAGAGGCTTGTAGTATGTCTTGATTCCCACCCCTCCTTCAGGAGAAAGATGTAGTGATGACATTAAGAGCTAGAGAAAAGGAGCATTGCTCTCCTTTTTCTTCTCTGAAATAAGACAACCACAACAAACCCCTCCACTGCCCAAATTGACAGCCATCTGATCCCCAGCCCTGGTGATGGCTCCAAGGATGTAGTGTAGTCATGATAAACAGGCATTGTGTTGCAATGGGGGCTGGCCAGCACACAGGGACAGTTCTGATACATTCCTTTTAACAACAACCCATTGCAGGAAAAAGAGGGACGTTATTGCTGTAGCTGTTTACCTGAGATGAGATATTGGTTGTAATACTTATGTCAGTGTCAGAGTCCAAATAGCTGAGATGCTTAGAAAGGAGGAGGGCTTAGGGCTGTATATAGAAGGGGAATGTGTCACTACACAGATAATGATGGGCCCTTTGACAAAGACATTAAGTCCCTGTTTGCCTGGAGGAAATGTGGGGGATATGTATGGGGAGCTGTTTCCTTGGTTTACCTGGTGCAAAAGTGGGTGCTGAGCTGTGATGCAGGGTATGCACAGTGCAGAGTCTGCTAGCTCTGGCACTGAGGTACCAAGTGTGCTTAGAGGGGCATTATGCAGGGTTGTCCTGGTCAGATGTCTCCTAGCTTGATGATCTCTGGGTTGCATTCATTCCCGTGGGGTTGATCCTGAAGTGAGCAATGTGGCATGTTGTGGTTGGCCCAGTTGAGATCTGTTTCTTGATTACTTCCTGGGAGAGGTTGCTCTCCTTGGTGTGCCCGAATTCCCACAGGAATCTCATGCTATGTGCATTGTGTCAGTAAGTGCAGCTGTGCCCCAAAGAGGAATTCGAGTGTGGGACTTCTGCTCCAGGGCACTTTCTCATTGCAGGAGCTCTTGCATTTTGCAGCTACTTTATTGTTGCTCTTACTGGTTCACTTGATGCTACACCTAAATTAGAGTTACTGGGTTGGGTTAGGGATCACTGTAGCATGTAATGCCCACTTGTGAGGCAGATACGTTTTCTTCAGTAGGAATTCGGGTAGAAGAGGAGCATATAATTCATACCTGGTGGATCCCACAGCTTGTGGCTTTATGTATAAAGATCATAATTAAATGCTAATTTATTTTCTGTGTTTTAGGCAAAATATCCCATGTGATGTGGAGGTTTGTTTGCCTATTAACTGAGCAGGGTGCGTTTAGCACTGAGAAAACAACTAGTGTGAAAGCGGTGGGGGGTCCTAAAAGCCCTGACCTGTTGTAGGCATGTCAAATTTGATTTTACTCTATCTCTTTGCAATACAGTGTTGAAAAGGTCTTGGCTGCTATACTCATCCTTAAAGGATTCAGTGTCCTTAGTGCAGTTGATTAAATTTAATTTCAGGATTAAGTCTGTGACTGACAATGAGTCCTCTCTGATGTAGCCCAGATCTGTTGATTGGCCTTTAGAGGAAATGGGATACATTGCAAAACTTTGGAGCTCACTAGGAAAAATTAGTTCATGTTGTGTAATGTACTCGGTGGAGATTTTGGTTCTGGGGTGATTTGGGTCAGCAAAGAAAATGAAATCTCTAAATTTGCTTCTGGTTATTGCCATGAAAGTCCTGACGCGTCCTTTCTTCCACAGTGCTTCCCTGCTGCTGTTGGGCAGAGGAAGGAGGGATGGACCAGAAACCATTAGTCAGGTGGTGAAAACAGACTGTTCAAATAAAGTGCTGGGAAAAATGAAGACTGCTTAAAAATGTTTTGCTGATTAATTTATATTCCATGCTAGTTCTTATCTTGTTTTGTTGTAGCTTCTTATTTTGGCCCTGCTGTTTCTGGCTTTAACTTATATTTGTCCCCGTATAATAAAAATTGCTGAAAATGTAGTATTCATTTGAACTCCCATTTTGCTGCCTATGGAAAGAAGGAAGGGGTTAAAGAACATGAATATTTGGGATACACTGCAAATGCTGAAAGATGGTAATGTACTGTAGTGATATCTGAAACGAAAATTTATGTGGCATAGAGAAGTGCAACCTGATTATGAAAGCATTTTGCTTAATTTGTGTGGGTATGGGAAGGAGGAGAGAAATTGTGAAATGAATTGGAACTTTAAACTTGTTTCCTCCAGTTGGAAAAGTCTATTTTCTTATGGATTTGGGTCTTTATGCTTACTAGTCTGACAATTTTTTTCCCTTCATACCAGAATGCACAAGACAGTTTTTCTCCTAGTGATGGAGGGCAGAAAAAGGGGTTTTGTTCCTCCTAAGATATTATGTGTGCCTGGTATTCTCATTTGTAGTAAGGTTCCTTTCATATTCTTCCAGCACTCAAAAAGGACCTTAACTTGCTATCCTATTAAAAACCTCTTGTGCTGCCAAAAAAATGTAAAAATGTACAAGTTGGAGACTCAACTCTCATCTACAGTACAATGGAAAAAAGGAAATGATACGTTCTTGGAACTCCCAAATTTAGCAGAGCCAAAAGGTTATCATCTGACAGAGCAGATGAATGGTAATTAAGATAACTAATGTTACTGGAAGTTTTTAAAAAGCAATTAAATTAATTATGTCTGATATCGGTGAGAATCTGTGGCTGTGAGTTGGATTTAGATCTGAATCTGTTATCTGGGATGCAGTGTGGTGTAAGTGGGGGAAAAGTAATGTGTGTCAATTGTGTGAGACTCTTTTTTAAACTGCTTTGTATCTGTATTGTGGTGTACTTAATATGGGCTGTAGTTTTTCCCCTTTCTTTTTATCCTTCTCCATTTTGGGTGAATAAATTGAACTCAGCTACAGCTGGGAATCTGCAAGGTATGAAAAAAGCTTATTTGGAAAGTCTGACAAATTGTAAAATCTAATTTCAGTGAGAATTGGTATATGATATAGAGCTTGCACCTTCTGTGTAAGGTGGATATAGTTAAAAGAGTTATAAATCCTATTTTGCAGATGATTATTTTTAGACCTAAGTATTGAATTAATGCAAAAAAATAGTAACAAAAGAGAATTTCTGGCTAAATTACTATTCTTTAACTGAGACATTCTTGAAGCATCTTAATCAAGGGGAGCAAGATACAGGTTTTACTACATAAAGAATCCCTTCCTTAACAGTCTTTAGACATTTTCCCCACCCTCCTCCAGTCCTGCAGGGCTTGGGATGGTGAGAGTACAGCTGAGGAGTGGGTGAGAGAGGAGAGGGTGAGTCAGTTAGATCATGTCTTCCAGAATCATACAGCTTGTTACAAATAATAATCTGCTCTTTGTTTAAATATCTGTATTGTAATTAGGTAACCTGTTACTCTTATATTCAAGTGCAAAAATAGTGCCCTGCACTTTTTGCAGACTGGTCTAATTACATTTCAGTAATGAAGAGCAGTGTATTAATACAAGGTGAGAGAATTTCTTTGCTAGAACCTTACCAAGAGCTGGTTCAATATTTGTAATTTCTTTTTATAATAAGTAGAACAAGTAAAATAAGTTCTCTTAGCTTTAAATAATTTGTAAAGTCCTATTTAAAATTTCCTTCTGTAAAATAAACATGTAAATTAAATATAAATAACCACATATTTAATTTTGAAGATTATTTTTAGTTCCTGTTCAAGTAAGAATATATATGCAAAAGAGACTACTTTAAAAAATGACATCCTTAAGGAAAAAATACTTATTTAATGTAAAGCTAGGTTAATTAAGGGTCCAAAATATCACTTTGGTCTTGAGTTCTTTGATCTCTAAAATGACCAAAAAAATAGCTTCTTGAAATAGATGAAAAAGGTGACCAAAACAGAATCTAATTTTACTTGTTTTTTCCCTTCATGCCTACTTCTGCCTTGCAGTCTGTCTCTAGTGTAAAAGAAGCCTGTAGGTTCCCAAACCTATTTGAGCTTTGAGCTGATGGTCATTTGGTCAGCAGCTGCAGAAGACATGGTTGAATATGTTTAGCTTCCCTTCTTAGCTGAGATGTGACATGGTGAGCTCTTGTCATAGTTTTTCAGTGGTTTTGACAGTATTTGTGGGATTCATGAAGTAGAGTGTGGTCACCTTTCTTTCTGTCACCTTGCAATTATTGGTATAGAAACTCATCCTGATGTGAATTTTTCAGGTCTGTCTTGGCTTGTTGGGTAAAAAATGTGGAAGCAGTAGCCAAAGGAAACTTTATGAACTGTTTGTTTTACAAGTAAAATTGTGGGGTTCCTGCTTTGGTCTAGGCAGCTAAATATCAAAGGATAAAGGTGTTCTGGAGTGACCAAGATGGCTTGCTTCTTTCTTGGGCTTTTTTTCCCTGTCTTAGTAGAACTTTGTGGCCTGGCCTTGCATTTCCACCCCCGGGCAGAGCATTACTATAGTGAGCTAAGTAAGCAAGGATGTGTCTGTGTAACTACAGAAGAGTGTGTTCCCTTCTGGCAGGTATTCAATAATATCTTTGAATATTTATATGGTGAATTAACACTGTAGTGTAGAGGAAGTTTGGCAGAAAATCTTTGAGGATCTTGCAAGTTGCTGCATGCAAAGTTAGTGGTTTCTTTGCAAAAGCACATATTGAAAAAACCCCAAAAGGCACATCTGAAATGTGCTGAGTAGGGGTGTTGAGAGTTGAATCTGGCAATGTGTGATTTTTGCAAAGGCATCTTGCTTTGGTTTGTCATTTATTCAATGAAACCTTTATTTTAAAATTTGCTTATACAGGGGAAAAGCTTTGTACCTCATCTAATGGATATCTAAATTTTACTGAAATTCATGTAATTGAATTTTGTATACCTTATTAAAGTTTTTTCATAAATTGCATGTTGACCTCAGCTTTGATAAATCTTCCGGTCTGTTCTCAGTTGTCATTGGCATTAATGTGCTGTAGAAGGAAAGATTCTCATTGTTCAGTTGAAGTGAAGTTCTTTGTTTCATGGAAGAGTGCTTGCTTCCTTTCCTCAATTTTTCCAAGCTGACTTTTCTCTTAAAATGGCCTTGTTCTTCTGTTGCAACCTGAATAACCTGAGCTGGGGATGAGTAATAATTCTCTTTGAAGAAATTTGACAAATTTAGAAGAGCAGTGGACATCATAAAAATCAGAACAACTGGGCTGGTTTAGAAATTACTGTGTTTACAGCAGCCATGGCATTAGCAGGGAGAAGTCTTTAATTGGGTTTGGGCAGAGCAATTCCAGCTTAGCACCGACCTCAGCTCCTCCATGCAGGGGTCACACCTGACCCACTGCTCCACTTTACCCACCACAGGATGTGTTGCAAGTAACTCATGGGCACAGCCATGGGTTCCGTGAGGTGCCAGTGTGCTGCATAAGGTGAGGGAGGAATTATCCATGTGGATCTGTTCATGTGGGAAGATAAGGCTAAACTTTACCATCTGTGGCAATTAAAATTCGTGACAGAAGGTCAGGATATTGTGTTCTCTGCCAGTCACTTCTTCATTAACTAGACCTATGCAAATATAACATGGTCTGTTAAAATTTAACCCCAAGAGATGACTTCTTGCAGGAGAACAGTGTTGATGCATAAAAGTGGGGAGTAGGTGGAAATGCTGAAATTCTTTAGACACATCTTTCATCTTAGGATAAAAACACAGTGGCTGAAAAAAAGGCAGTTCCTACACATAACACACACAGTATTTAGTAAGCAGTTGTGCCTTGTAGGTACTGGGTGATGGAACTGTCTGATATAAGCTGTCTCCTTGTAGTGTGTTTTTTAAATACTTTCTAATGAATTTAAATCCCTTTTACTATTTAAGAATACCCTTGATTTCTCTTGTAGCTGAATCTAATCAAGTACTGTATTTCTTCATGACTAGGTGTTTTGTGTTTGTTTTGTTTTTATTATTATTTTTTTTACTTAAGTGTCATGTTCTTCCATCCCTCTACTCCTTTGTCCTTTATCCCCCCTAGTTATTTCTTACTGTTATTTCTGTTGAGAGATGGTGAGAATAAAGAAGCAGCCCTAACTTCCCATGTGCTTAGTTTTCCTGAACTTGGTTCCTAGCTGGTGGTGTTTCTTGGAGCAGTGGAGCACTTGAAAAATCTTTGTTTCACTTGGGCACAATCTGTCCACAGTGCCAACTGCCTGTAAGTAGTTAATCTTTGCTGCTACTAAGTTGAGTGATGTGTTCTGGGTTTGTTCAGTGAATGACTGTGTATTTCATAGGCTTAACATTTTTCTTGTTTTTCAACCTGTATTCAGCCTACTGTTAGAGCCACCTTACCAAACAGATCTTTCATCCTGTTAGGGCAGGGTGCTCCTAAGGATGGATATCCAGATGAAATTTGAAGTGGTAAAGACCTCTTTATACTATAATTTTGGGTCACCGTGTTACAATAGGAGCTATCAATTATTAAGGTATCTGCACATGAGACCTGTTTATGCTGCAGAACAGTGGGGTTTTTTTGCCCTTTGCTTGTGATCAGAAAGAAAAACTGTAAAATTTGCCTCATCTTTGTTACTCTTTAGCACTATTGATCATCACAGACCTTGGGCTTGACAGGTGAATGTAACATTTGGGGTATCCATAACTCAGATCTGTGCTTTTTTTCAGGGTAAATATCAGAAATATCCAGACAGGTCAGCCTTGATCTTTAGCACTACAGCCTAGTCTTTTTTAAGAAAAGAAACAAATTGTAAGAGAAAGCAAACAGACTTACCCTGACTTCCTTTTCCTTTCTCTGTATTCTCACTGCTGATGTGGACTAATGCCTTCAAAATTGAAAGAAGATAGAGATTTTAAAGATTAGGATGTTCCTATATCTTGCTTTTTTGTTATAACCAGTCACTGGGTAGGTAGGTGTCACTTGTGACTAATGTTGAGAGAAAGGCTACAGGATTTCTCCTGAGTGGCAGAAATGGCTCAAACAAAATACTGAATGCTAAATACATTATTTGGGGCTTAGCAAGGTGATTAGGTGTACCCACTGAAGTTATTGTAAGGGTCAGGGAATGGAGATGATAGAATTCCAAGGGAAAAAAAACCCACTGTTTCTCAAAAAAATACATTTCACAAGTTTCAGCCCTCAGGGAAGGACATATTTTCAACTGCTCGTGTTCCTACCCCTCCCCCTCATAAAGTGAGTGGTAAAGTAAATAGAAATGTAATTATGCACTTTCTGGCATGGTTGTTTCTTCCTGATGTACAAAAGCACAGACACAAGGTAAAGCAGTGATTTTTAAGTGATAGAACAAGATGCATTGGGGATAGGTTTTGGTCATCTTTGCTGTGTACACTTAAAGATGAGAGAGAAGGAGGTAAATGTAGATATATATGCAGATATCTCTGCCTGTGCACACATGTGTATGCATAGACCTCTACTTTCCCCTTCTAGGACTTGCATTTAGAAATGGTGATGTTCCTGAGAAATTATGCAGCCCTTTCAAGTGGAGAAGAATTATACAGCAGTGTGTGGATCCAAGATGGTTAGAAGTCTGACTTTAATGAGGTGTTTCCAGTTAGTTACTTGGGAGTATGGTAAATCCTCAGTTAATACTAAAGCATGTGTCTGTACTTCTCCCATCACGTGCTGGGGTGGGAATTTTTGCTACTTGTGCTGAACACCCCTGATCTGTCCCCAGCTAACAAGGGTGGCTTGGAGGCAGCCAGCAACAAGTGTGTGTGTGCTGGCACATGTGGGAGTGCATCACTGATGTGGCTGGGTTTAAGGGATGGGTTTATTTCCTTGACACATCCAGACTGTGTGGGGAGCTCCTGGGATTTGGGGATATAGAAGATAACTGTTGAAAACCTTGAGTGATAGCAATTACTGGAAACATGGTGACTTGTACTTTTTTTACAACTATCTGAAATTTTGTGTAAGAATTGGTGTTTGTAGTCCTAAAGTATTTGGATTTTTTTTTTTTTGAATGGTAGTTCTCTAGGTTGTGACAGGAATAATTTTCTCCAGAATGAGCAAGTGCCATGTGGACAATATGTACTCTTGCATATTCACATTTAAAAAAAAAAAAAAGTCATAACTGAGCTAAAGGTAAATCTTCTGACTCAACCACTAGAAGGTTTTTCAGGGTCAGAGACATTCAGAAGAGAAGTGGCAGACAGAGGACGTGCTTACTGCTTCATGAGATCAGAGACTTCATGTAATAGATACAGAAAAAGTGCATCTCAGGCAAACAAGTGAGGGAGTTCAGTCTATGTGCGATAAAATTTGTTTCTACTTCTTTCTTGTTTCCCTTCCATCCCCAACCCACCCCCCTTTCCTAGTCAGCTCTGACGTCTCAAATGAAAAGCAATCTCAAATACTCCTCCTGACTGTTTATGGATGTTGAGCTCAGCTACTCTGCACGTTTGGTAAGGTTGACTCCCAGGGTTTCTCATGGGTGTCTTCGTTTTCTGATATCTGTCAGTTTCTCCTATGTATATAGTGTCTGGATATTGGCATTTGGACTGAAAATGCAGGTAGATTCACTGCTTCCTTACAACTCTGCTGGAGAAAAGCTGGTAGTTGTGTTTTTTTTGTTGTTGGTGGTGGTTTTTAGTTGTGTTTTTTTTTTTTTTTTGTGGTCCAAGATACGCTAAGGCTCTCCTGCTGGTCAGTGTCTGAATTTGGAAGTTTCTAGTTATATTTTTTATGTCTTTCTGTATGCTTGTCTCCTTCTTTGTTGTGTACTTACTCGTGTATTGGACTGTGAAACTTGTGCTTTAATAACTTCACTGAATGAAGAGGGATAGTGGTGGTCTCATGAACTTGCTGGAAAGTTTTAGTTTCACTCTCAGCAAGAGGTCCCCACCCTTCTGTGGTTCTGTGCTGGTGACTGCACTGGGCTTGTTCCTGTGACCTTGGCTTTGTGGAAGCAAAAACTTAACTCGGGCTTTAAGTGTGATATATATAGTTTCCTTGTGGTTTTATACTGTGTTGGGATTTCATCACCATGTGCCCAGCTTTTTAGACAAGAGATAATTGTTGATGATTTTTTTTTATTCCGTTTCCTGCATGCATTGTTCATAAATCACAAAGATCTGGCAATAACTTGTTAATGCAAACATGAGACAAATTGTTCTAGTCTGCCTAGCTTCCACTTTCATAGTGGATTTTATATCCAGGCACAAGGGGTGTGTATCATATGGTTTGATTCTTGGGGTGTCCGGGGCAGGGCCAGGAGTTGCATGCAGTGATCCTGATTTATCCCTTCTAACTTAGCAGATTCTATGATATGTGTGCTGATCTAGCCTTCCCACACTGGGTGTCATTTGCTACTTTTTGCACTGTTACAGTGCCAGAAAAGGAGGAGAGACTGACTTTAGAGGGCTGAGCTTTCTGCAGTGCTGAACTGGAACATACTTAGGTGCTACAGTGGTGCCTCTAAAAGATTATTCGAGTAAGTGGATCTTGGCAGTGCCCAATTTTGAACCTGGATTTTGTTAAAAGGCATGTGGCTTATTCTAAAATAATTTTGGAGAATTTATGTTCAGGTTGACAGTGCTGAAACACTTCTTAGTTTCTGTGAAGTTGTTATAGATGAGAACGCTGTTTTGTACTTTCAGTGTTTACTAAGCCTTTTGTAACATTATCCTGATGTGTGGTGGCCTTTTTCTTCTTTTTCTATGCTGCTACAGCACTCTTAGGAGTGGAATGTAATATATATCAATTTTTTTTACAGATAATGAAGGAAATTCGCATTTCATAGGGGTATTAGCCATGAAACTTAATTATGAAGTTTGACCATTTTATCTTCAGTGAAAAGGCTGGCTGAAGCTGTGAAATTTCTGATGTCTTCAGGAGCCCTGTATAATGTCTGTAAGCAGTGGGCTGGATTGTAATTGCGCACCCTCTCTTTTTCTACTTCCCAAGCTGTGCACTGTTTTGGGGTTGCTGCTGCTGTTTGCCCCTTCCTGCTCCCCAGCAGCTGCAGAACCTGAACATGCCTTGTAGCTCCTGGATCACAACAAATCTCTTGGCTCTTGTGTTTTGTTATAGAAGATAGGGTTTAGGGGAGGGGGAAAACCTACCAACAGAACTCTTTGGTCTGCTCACTGTGTCTGTAATCCATTCTTGGGTTTTGAGGAACAGGTGGGCTGTGGAGTTGGTTGTGGCCGGATGCCGTGGCTAAGAAATGAGACATGAGGATGTTTCCTCCTGTCACCACTGCTGCCCTGGCATGGCTTCCCAGCAGACTTTCTGGTTTTAGTTGGGAAGTAGACTGTTGGTGAGGCTGGTTTTCTGAAGCAGTGAAATAAATAGCAAACCAGCTACATCATTGGAGTCCTCTTGGTGCTTTTGGCCAGAATGGGCTGTACAGTGTGTGGGGAACTGAATGAATTGTTATGATGGGAACTGAGAGGAGCTCCAGCTGTTCCCATAGGAGTCACAAAGTTCTTGCTGCCTGCAGTTCGATGTGTATCCTTGTACTGTCCTACTTCTTTACCAATTACTGAAATACAGAGGTTGAAATGTGTTGGAGCAATTCCTCCTAATTTCTGTGGGAGGCAGCAAGGGCTGGGGTGGGCCCTGGGAGCTTCTCCAGTCCTGTTTATCAGATGGAGGTAGCAAAGATCTCTGGCTGAGCTGGGCTTAGTCAGAAGCCTGGTATTGGGGATCTGTGAGTCATGGTCCAGCTGGTAGCTAAAATGCCACCATAGAGACATNCCACCTCCCCTGATGAACAGCTGTGTAGTTCAGGGGTAGAACAAGGTAAGGAAGATGAAGTTAATTATGGTGGGATGGTAGGTACAAAATTGTTAGTGTGACATCACCTGACTATCATGTGGGAGTGAGAAGACTGAATGAACTGTCCTGAGATCTGCTTTGAGAGTTGATAATTTTTTTTCTTAACAGTAGTAGGGTTTTTACCTCTTACAGGAAACATAAATGAGTATTTGGAGGCAAGTAAGAAGACAGCTGGTGGAAAACTGCAGGGCTGGGGGAAGTTACCCTGGGTATAAAGGTAGATTTCTGAAAACCCCATGGTAAAGCAGCTTCTTGGCTCTTTGTGGTCATTTAGCTGCATTTACACTGAAGCTACTTTTTCAGTGACCCAGTCTCACATGCACTTAATAGCACAAGTTTCTGCAAAAGGTTGTAGTTGGTTGTTTTTAAATAGCATTGCAAACATCTTAATTGCATCTGTATGAAGTTCTGTTTCTGAAACTTGCCACCTATATCTTAAAGTGCCTTGCTTATCTCACAGTGTAAGCTGTAAAGATCTTTATTTTGTGAATCCCTTCATTCAAATCATATTTATGAAGGTAATATGTAATAGGGGTATATATTTTTTTCTGTGGCTGACTTGAAATACTTTTGTGATTCAAAAGTGGTTTTTTTGGCAAACTTTGTAGAGGGAGTAGAATGTGTCAGGATGTTGTGATTTAAAATTTAACAAACAAAATAACCTACAAGCGTATTAAAGAAAACAAACAGTATCAATGCTGTGGTTATGCTACAAAGTAAAAAAAAAAAAAAGCCAAGCCAAAACAAAACCCAACCAAAACCAACCAGTGAAGTTTTATAATGCTTTATTCATGCAACTGTCCTAAACCAGTCCACTTAAAGTGAGGGAACTGTGCATAAATAGAAAAGTTTATATGACGATGTTATCTGTTATAATACTGTGGTTAGATATTAAATGATTGGTAATGAAGGCAGTATAATGTTTGGTTGATTATAGGTACTATAGAGAAGTGCTCAACTCTAAGGCAAGTTGAAGGCAGAGTAACAAAGACAGTCACTCATATCTGAGTGAATTGCAACTGCCATACAGCTTGTTTGTGTTTGCTTGTCCATCTCCTTTATTTATATTGGAGTTTTACCAACCTATGAAAATTTTTTTAAAGTACACCTGTGAACAAATTTGATGCAACTTACTTCAATATTAACTTTGTGAAGTTGAAGGGGTTTTTGCCTGGGTGTGTTGGCAGGCCTGCCAAAAGAAACAAGGCTTGCTTTTCAGTAGCAACTTGTTGCTGCTCAAGGAGGAGAAGTTAAGCTAGCAAGAAAATAACCTTATGATAAAACCCACTCAGTGTTTGGTAGCAGCAACAAAAGCAAGTGGGGTAGTAGAAAACATGAGACAAAGTAAGGAACAAACTGATAAATGTGTGCCATTTGGAGCACTTTGCTTCCTTTGTCAGGGAGACTGGGGGGGTTATAAAAGCTCATCTCCTAAAGGGAGTGAGGGTTTTGAACACACAGGATGGTGCATGGTGTCTCAAAATCTCAATCTATCAACTTTGGTGTAAAAACTTTTGTTCAAAGATACTTATATTACCTACTCATATGCTCATTGTGAAAGTAACCATGATATACATATTTTTGAAATACATGAAAACAGTGATTGGTTATTTAAACACTTAAATTTAAAGGGAAAAGAAGCAAATTATTAAAGGCTTCAGCCTTAAAATATTTTTGTAAAAGTAGTGTGAAGTTTTATTCAGCCTGTTGTAAGCTTGTTACAGGAAATATCAGATGGCTTCATAACCGGTAGTACAAAATGGGGGTGTGAAATAAATAGCTAAAAAGCTGCTGTTCAGACCATGGATGAGGCTGTGCCTGCTCACACTTCAAGTTCAAGTGATGCTTCTGTAAGGTGACCAGTAATGTTGTTACTATAGTGTGTGCATCTGTTTTTAACCCTTAAATTGTTTTAAAATCAGCCAGTAAATATGTATATTGTTGACATTAAGTATTTATGTGGGAATGCTGTGCTGCATCTGTTGCATTGCAGTAATTGTGAAGGAGCAGTTGTGTTCTGGGACTTAATTTGTCTGGCTTTTTTCCAGTCAGTCTTTCACAGAAAGACTTTTTATAATATACTGTACCTGTGGCCTCAATCTCAGCCTTCACATGATTTAGTCTTTAAATCCAACTAGCACTTGATTATGGACAAAAACCATGGTGGTGGTGGCAGCAAGTAGCAGAATTGGTCATTGTGCCACAGGACTTTGAGACACAGATGGAGTTTGTGACATGGGTACCATGTGATTGCAGGCTAACTTCTGCACAGTGTTTGCTGGATTTGCTTACAAGGTTTCTGAGAGTTTTATTATCATATCTTAGTGGGTGGTGGCATTTGAAGAATAAAAGAATGCAATCCTTCTGTCCAGTGGAGCTTTGGTAATTACTCCTCCGCACACTTGAGCTTAAATAACTGAGTCCAGTGTTTTCCATTTGACCTGGCAGAAGCCTGCAAAGTATACACACAGAAAGCTTGCTGAAAATTTCTTGAAAACAAGTGAGAGTGTAAACATGCAATCTTTTGCTGGCTTGCAAAATTGAATCAGTTACTGCCCCTCAGCTGCTTACCACTGCCAAGTCCTCTTGTTAGCACATCTCTGCTGATTGTAGCTTGTGTGAGCTTTCCTTAGCCAGTGTGAAGCTGAGTGAGGTGCCTGCTAACCCAGCTATTACTTAGCCTTTTCAGCTGATGTGTGGGCTGCTTCCCAGTCTCTGCTTGGGAACTTGGGCAGATGGCTTGAGATAGATAGGTGCACATTCTGTCCCAAATAAAATGCACTATCATTTTCCTTGCTGTTGGATCTCTGCTTATGAGTGTGTGTACCAGTACTGTTGGTACTATTGTTGAGGCTTTTTGATGTTTAGTTGTGTGTGGGTCTATTCTTCCTTTAGGTAATGATTCAGTAGTGCCATGTGCTTTCTCTCTTTTCCACACTTTCCCAAGTCCCTTGTTACACAGAAATGCTGTGCTAAACTGAAGAGCACTTCCTCTGAGAGCTTCAATTGTCTCTTTTCTGCGGCCCTAAGAAAGCAGCTTGATGCTGTTTGTTGCTCCTCTCTTTGTTCTTATGTTTCCCTTTGCTAGCTGCCAGTGCAGTGTGGTAGTTCTGTATTGCCATAGCTGCTGTGTGATGGTACCTCTGTAAACTGACCTCAGGCGCAGAATAGTTTATTAATCAGTTATTTTGCAGGTTTCAATACGTTCAATATTTAACAAAGCACAAGGTTTTGCCTCGTTCTTTTGCTTCTGTGCTAACTGATGAGGAAGGAGAGAAAGAAGGCCATTAATTTTGACAACAGTTTTAATGATGCACTTCTAATACCTGACAACTGATGCAATGATTTTTTTTTTAATACAGCCTTTGTAGAATGTTATACCTACCAAAACATCTGAATGTTGGATTATCTCTTGAAATATACTCTTTGGCCTTGTTGGAGTCTTGATAACCTTAATCACACAATGATTTTCAGTTTGTAGCTGTTAGAAGGAGATCAGTGACTAAAGGCTCAGAATGCTGTGTAAGCTTTTAGCAGTGAGTGTAAATTTAACTATGGGGACTAATTAACAAGAGATATATTAAGCCTATATTAAGTTAACTGGAGGGTTTAAAGAGGACTGAACAGGAGTATGTTTTGTGTGGGTTTTTTCTTTCTTCCTTTTGGTAAAGGGGTCTTTCATGAAAGTAAAAGCTTACACAGTGGCAGCAGTGTAGCTAATTCTAAGGTGGATTTCTGCAGCTTAGAAAATTTTGTGTTGTTACTCTGGCATCATGCAGAAGGAATGCTGTGATGCCTGCTCTCATCAAGCTGGCTGCTCCAGGACTATGGGCTGGGTGCCTGCACCCGAGCTGGGTGCTGTGTCACTGTGCTGAGTCCTGAACACCCAGTGCAGCCTTCCTGCACTGAGCTGAGTAGATGTGCTTTGAGTTGATGTCTTTTTTTCTGTTTTGACTCTGAGAACAGCAATGCTGTTTCAGAAAGAGGAGTGGTTGTCTTGGGTCCTTGGCAGGAGACAGGTTTGTCCTCCAAGAAGTGGGGAGTTTAACTGGGGATGTGTTTGTGTTGGACCTGGCCAAGGTCCATAGGGAACAGGCTTTGTTGTATTTTTCTTGATTTTAGGATGTCTCTAATAGTTTCTTACTGATTTTTAGCTCTCTGAACTAAGGAAAAACAGCCTCTTTAACCTGAGCAGCAAAGATACTGTAGTGAGCTCCGTAAGAAAGGAATAGGGAAACTTGGGGCTCCTAATACAGGCTTTCTGCAGATCCCTCTTTTCCAGGTGAGCAAAACTTGCCATCCCTCGCACAATGACTGGGAAGTCCAAAGAATTTCGTTATTAGTTCCTGCAGAAGGCAGGGCAGCTCTACACAATGCTGTCCCTCTTTGTCCTCTGTGTTTTTTTGTTGTGGAAAAGCATCAATAGAATACATTGGTGCGAGCAGGGAGGGAAGACAATTTCTGTCTGGGTGCAAGAAATTGAATGCTAATTTTAACAAGACTGGTAATGTGTATACTTGACACACTCAGTGTCAGTATGTAAATAAATAGCATGTTCTAAATGGTACAGCTGGAGAGTTAGTGTCTTAGAGGGTTCTGTCTGATCACTCATGCATTGTTACAGGGCATTAAAAAAAGGAAAACCATTTGGGGTTTCAGTGTTAATGGCACCCCGCTGACCATGAATGTGTTCTATGGCCAAGATGTGCCACTCTTGAAATGGGTCTGTCATTATATTTAACTGTGATTATGTCCCCTCCTCCTCACCGTGCTAGGGCATGAGAATTCTAGCTTTCAGGATGAAGGTTGTGGTTGCAGCCCTAGCAGGCGGAGTGAAGGCCTGAAGGCTTGAGCAAATGGGAGGGACATGTGCTTGCTCCACAGCTGCTCTCCAGGCTTCCTGATAAGTTTTCTTTTCCCTCTGCCCAGCTTGAGCAGACACCAATGCACAGACCTGTGAAGTCTGGATGGGGAAAGCCAGGAGGGTTTGAAAAGAATGTATCAGAAAATACTTTCAAAGGAAAGAAACCCTGCAGTATTTACAAGGAAGCTTTGAGATATTTATGTTCTTGGAGGTACATACACTCATTTACAAAATGAGTGATAGGAAAGTGTGCAAGTAAATTATTCATATGCTTGTCTAACCATTGCTTCCAAAGCTTTGGATTGTGTCCTGGCATGTGAAGGACAGAGGAATGAGATGTTTTTTGGAAGCAGTGCCTTTTTCTGCAGCAGTTCCTGGTGCTGTGGTGTATGCTAAGGGCAGTTACTTGTCCTGGGTGGAGTTGCTTACCAGAGGCTGCTGGCTTGGACCCAATCTGTCCCACTGCAGCAGGGTAAGTGATTTTGAAAACTCTGGACCACCAGGATTGCTGGTGGGAGGAGCTGGGGCAGCTCAAGTGATGGCCCCTGTCCTGTGCTTGGGTTGCCTGCTGTTACTCAGGGCTCAGTGCATGGCCTTCTGCTGAAATACACACTGCACCCCAGAATATGAGCACAAAAGTGTTGAGCAGCGCATCTGTCATGGATTCATTGGGATTTGTTTTATAAAGGTGCATGTGAATGGGAAGGAACCTTGTTTTGGGAGGTGTGCTCAGCATTTAAAAGGAGAAGCAAGATGCAGAAGGCTGCTACTTGTCCTGTGTACCTCCTGTCACTCCTCTGAGTTGCTGTAAACAGGTGGCCCAGGATGTTTTGTGAAAAGCAGGTACTGCTTGGTTGTGGTTGGGTTTCACAGGTGTGATTATAATGTAAACAATGCTTTTGGAAGACTAATGTGCTCCCCTGGTTTTCTAGGTATTTACATTCAAAATATTCCCTTGTACAAACGGAAAAGGGAAGCTGTTAGAGGAATGTCAAAAAAGACCAAGTGAAATTATGGTGATTCTTGAAAGGCATCACAATTTATCTACAGCTGCTACTATTATTTCTTTTGTAGGATGAGTCAGTTATTTGTGGCAGCCACAGACATGCTGTTTTACTAGACCCATGTGTCAAGTGCCTGAAGCACTGTGTGCTGGAAGGGTTTGTGTTGGGGCTGCATATGAGAGCACTGAGAGAATATCTCTGTGTGTTATCTGTACTGCAGTGCTCCACTTGCTGCCACACACGCTCTTCCTCTTCCACAGTAGTGAGGGCATTTGGCATTGCTAATTTGCTTTCCAGTAGAAAGCTTTATGCTGACATGAACCTGGCTGTGTGAAAGGAGGTTTAGAAATAGAAATGCTAAGAACTCATTGTTCTCCATCTGAAGTTGCTGGTGCTGTGGGTTTCCTGGAAGTAGGGGTTAAACCAGTTGCCATCAAAATGCAACAGGCATTTGAAATATTACTTTCTGTTCAAGTTACTGTTGTCCTTTCACCATCCTTCTCCTTAGCATTGCCCAGAAGCTCTTGTTTGCCTGCTCAAACAAGTATTGTGTGGCATGCTAATTCAAATCATGCTTGGCAGGCCAGCAAAAAAGTTGTCAGGTTATTGTGGTGGAATAAAACGTCCTGAACGAAATTATGGGATATTAATGTCCCACAGCACGAGAAGGTCTTAACTAGATGCTTATTATAGCAGTATTATAAAGGGTAGGACTAGACAGGTACCACAGGAACCTTGAAAAAGACTGACTAAGCTTCCCTTGTGGGAAGGAGAACACTTGGCTTGCTTGGCTCTCACCTTGGAGAATGAAGGTGAAGGAAGAACTCTGTGCCTCCTTGTTCTGCTCCCATAAGAAGTCCCTTACATTTGTTTTTCCTCTGCCATAAACCCAAGCCTTTCTCTATGCATTTGTATGGAAGAGTGGAAGTTCAGAGCAGGGCTACCCAAGGCCTACTTGGAATGTAGCTGGAAGGAGGCAGGCTATGAAAAAGAAGCCAGTTTCCTCTTCTCAGAGTCAAGGCATTCAAGGCTCTTGGAAGGCTCCCAGAAGGCAAAGAAGAAATGGAAACCAATCTCATTATAGATTGTCTTGCATACAGGGGAGCTGTATAATTAAAGGATGTTGCCCTCTGCTCCCATTGTTGTTTGCTTCTGTGAACTTTAATTTTACTCTGAACCCAGTACTGACTGTGTATATGCTGGGGCTGTGGTAGAGAAGTGATCTTAAGTTTTTATGAACTCACCTTCAAATAAATGGGTACAGTTATCTGGGTTTTTTCCCCTTATTTTCCCTTTTCCTTCTACCTCTATATGCTTTTTTGCTTTCCCATTCCATGCTCTATGGACTGAGTTATAGATGGGTAGTGTTTCACATATGAAATGTGGCATTCAGACCTACTCTTCAACAAGGGCTGAATTGTCATCTAAGCTCCAGTCCTTCTGAAAACTGTTAAAGCAAGCTTGTCGTGTGTTGAGTGTAGCCTTGTTCTTCATGCTTTGTAATACATGGGCAAGCATAAAAACACATGATTTCTACTTACCAGGGTTCTAGTTGGGCTTTGGTCTCTTTCTGTCTTCCCACAGTAGATTTGGCTGGTCTTTTTTATCATACATGATAAGAAGCCTAGGCAGCCAGCCAGCTGCTGTGGAACTATAATAGGGCCAGTGGCATGTACAAAATTTGATTACTGCTGTCAACACCAGAGAGAATAGAAGAGAGCACGTACTCCACTCAAAAAGCTGCTAAATAAATGGCCTGTTGAATTCAGCAGTAGTAGAAATAAAACCATCTTTCTCTTAATGAATGAAGTGGTTTATGGTAGACAGTATACTAGTATTTTGAGCTCTGGAGTTTGCTTAAAAAAATTTTAAAGAAGTCTTCCTTTGCCTTTTTCAAAGATTATTTTGATTAGAAGTTTCCATTTCACTTCTGCTTATCTGCTCTTGCAGTTGATGTATGGATTTCACACCCAATACTTCAGATAATCACAGAGGCCATGATTTCACTTTTAAAATTCAGGTTAAAAATATTCCTGTCATCCTAAAGTTAACTTCTTTGCAGATGGGTTCTGATAAGCAACTATTTCATCCTAGTAATTCTCTCTCCATTTAGACAAGAGTTGCTTATTTTTNCCCAAGTTAAAAAATATTCTCAGTTTATGTTCTTACCAAAATGTTGGATTTTTGAGGTAAAACCTGCTTTTAGTTAAAAGTGGTTTCTCTGATGTACGTGGGGCAGCTGCTGATGGCAGGCGGAGCTTCAGAGCTGAGCTTCTCTGGAAGCTCTGGTGCATGAATGATTTTACTCTGCTTCTCTAATAGCTTCACATTTGACTGAAGTTCAAGGGACTGATAGTCAGACTGGTGTTTCTCTAACTGCTCTCACCAACTGCAAACACTTTCTCATTGAGAAGTGGTAAACGCAGAAATGTTGTCACAAGCTAGCTAATTCCTGAAGCTTGTGCTTATTCTTCTTGCCAAGTGTGAGTGGGCCTTATCTTGGAGTGGCACGATCTAAGGTGAAGTGAGGTATTGGATACACAGGAGAACATTCTTAGGGAATTCAGACCAGTCTCTTAAAGACTTGGAAAAAGGAAGATGAGATCCTGTTGGTAAGACTTTTGGCATATGTGCAGGTCTGTCTGCTAATTCTCATCCTTTGCTTGGTGGAGTTGGCAGCATCTTTTTGCTTTGTGCTTGTGAACTCTTGGCACAGTAAGGCTTGTATTTGTATTTACAAAATACATCCTTGTTTGTATCTGAAATAGAAATCCTAGCTTTAAAACTTTTATTGCCATTCCACTTTGCTCTTGCTTGCATGGTTCACAGAAATGTTTGGATACAAATGTCCGATTTAGCCCCCTGAATGCATGGTTGTCTTTATTCATGGAAACAAAACTCCTTTTGTGTGAAGCCTTTCAGCCTTCAACTTGGAGGAGTTCTTGGATTTGGGGAAAAAGCCTCCAACCCACAAAATTAAGTAAGACCAACTTCTCACCCACAAAAATTTAAAGAAAAATCTGATCTTTATTTCTTCCTCTTTCCCTCCCCTGAGCAGTGTCTGGGGTGTGATACAGTAAACTGTCCCAGGTGGATATCAGTGAATAGAGGAGAGCTGTATCTAGAACAGTTGTCTTATAGCATTGTGCAATGAGACAGGCAGACAAATCCAACAGCCCCTTTCCGTTTCTGAAACCAATTCTGTAGTTTGGAATTCTTCTTGGTCACATGTAGTTATGTGTTACATTTAATCCTTCTTGCCTAACTTTGTTGTGACTATTGGAATTCTGTACAGTTCAGTATCTAAAAGTGTGGAATATGGAGTGTCTTTCATAACTACAAAATTTGGAGTCCTCTTAATTTGATTATTAAGTTGAGTACAAGCTTTTGAAGACAGAGGGATTGGCTTTGCTCTCTGTTCTGGTGGTAAGCACAGTTTAAAGGCTCACTTGTAAAATAACTCTGATCCAATCATAGCCTTGCATTACTAACCTTCTGCTTTACTGTTCCTTGCTATGTCTTATTTGGAACTACTACACAGTGGAAAGGGCATGCCTAATTAGAGTTTGTTATTTTCAGCTTGGAGGTTTATTTATACAACTTCCTTTTTATGCTGTAATCTTGTGTTTAAAATTTCTTGTGTTCTTCTGGAAGGCCATTAAAAGATGTGGATGCTTACCTTGAAGAGTTGTTCAGGTTTTATGTTCTGTTGAATGTGTGAAGAAAGTGTTATAGTGATACTTCAATTTTTTTACAGAATGAATGCTAAAAATATTCAGGATTTTTAAAATGACTATGGTTTTTGACCAGAGAGTTGGATTTAAACAGAAAAGGAAAATTGCCATCAGCTTTCCTATTTTCAGTTTGTAGAATTTAACTTGCCAGTTCTCTGCAAAGCAGCATATTAATCTGATTTTAAAGAGAAAAAAAAATCTCAATTAGCTTGAAGTATGTTACTTGCAGCCTTTTTAAAGGTTTGTTTCCTGACTGGTTTTGTCAGTCACTGTGTAGCTGAATGTGTCAAACCCTCTGAGGAAAACCAGCGCTTCCCTCCCCCTTGAATCCCAGCATGCAGTTCTTGCGTGGGTACTAGCGTGTACTTCCTCTGCATCTTCACTTTCCTGTTATTCAAAGAGTGAGCTTGATCATGAGCGTTCAAACAGCCAAAAAAGTTGAGTGGAAAAAGTACAAGGTTGCTGTGCCTCGGCGTACTGACCGGCAGACCTGTTACCCTCCGCTGGGTGAGTGCTTCCCTGTGTTCTGAGGGCTGGGCTAGATGAAAGGATCCAGCTACGTAGCTCTGTTTTTGTCTTCTACACCTGATGAAAGCTGCTTTTCTTAACTTTGCAAAAGTTAGTTTACTCTAACAGAGCAGGTTGTGGAAGGCACGGCAGGAAACAGAGCAGGCTGTTTTCTGTGGCGCTGCTCCACTGCAAGTGTTGTGTGAGCTCTGGCTGCGTCACACCTGAAGCCGCAAGATCCTCCTGGTAAATGCTTGTGTTGTGGGCTTCCCTTCCACCTGTAACCGTAACTTGGTCATGGTAGAAATGTTATTGTTCTTCTGGCTGATTGAATGTCTCAGTGTCCCAAATTTTCTTAAACCGTGCATTAAATTACTGTGACTTCAGCATTTTAGTTGCTTTGTTTCTTTACAGTTCTGCTTACTGTGCCTTCTGGTACTTTTGAATGTATAAACTTGTAGCAGCTCCTTGACCCCTCGTGGGTTTTTCTCCCCATTTTGGTGGTATCTCAACTGAGCAATATTTCCTGTAGTTTAGAGAGAATGTCTTGTGGAGGGATGCTATTGAAAAGAAGAAATTTGGGTTATTATTCTTTCCTTTTCCATTTGCCGTCTTTCATACCTATTCTAACTGAAATTTCATGGATTGTCCCTTCTGTTTTGTGACTAGGGCCAAATAACACAGATTGGCAAGGAAAAGACAATTTGAGCATTCCTAGTACCTGTGAATATGCTATGTGGATACAGTAATTGACAGATGGGAACCATTTATTTTGTGGTGTCAGAGCTTCATGAAATCAGAACCTGTTGATCAATAAAGAATTTGGTCCACTTGACTTTTGATACTTTTTTTTTGGTACAAAGCTGGAGTCTGAATATGGGCTTTTGGAAAGAGAAACTAAGATCCTCTTAAGATGTATCAGTATAAAGGCTAACTTTAGAATAAAATGATGGGCTGGGTCTCTGATCTTACACATGTTTGCTTCTAGAACAATGAGGTGGATTTGGATATATGCCAGTTTAGCTGAGAGCAGGGACTTTTCTTTTACGGCTCAGTCCAAACTTTCTTAAGAAACTGACAAAGATGTCAAGAAAACGCAGTAATGTGAGGGGAGTTGCTTTTGAGTGACTCTGGAGAGCTCAGTAAATTATAGGTTGGAGAGATCTAGTGTTCTTCAAAATCTGCACGTATTTAGCCCTCAAATGTGAGACGGCTGCAGCTGATCACTCTTGGAAGGTTAGCAATATGAGAAAATCAATCTGCTTGGTTTTTAACCTGGGCTGCTGTTCATAGAAGTTGTTTGCTCTGGCTCTGTGTTATTGGTGTGGGTTTTTTAGGACTATTTCTTGGATTTTTTTTCCCTTCTTCTTTGTTATATTTTTAGAAGGCATAAACTTGGGATAGGAGTTGCAACCAGCCATGAAGTTAACTGATGAACACTGCAGCTGTGAAATCTCTGACATGTTCATCTATGGGATGATAAGAGGATCAGTCTCTCTGAGGTTTTTTGTCTTGATCCTTCAGGTGTTTTTAACATGTAAGTGCCAGTGTGTGCACACATTTAATATTTGGCAATGTCTGTGTGCCTGTGGATGATTTCTGTGGTGCCTGCCCCAGGTGGCTAGGCTAAGGTGTAAACCTCCTAGCTGAGTAGCAGCTACCTGCTTGATCAGGTGCTTTATATGATGGAAAAGAGTGTTGAGTGATTCTTTCTTAAAGCCTGCTTGAGTTGGGAGCTCTCAGTTTTTAGAAGCACACAGATTGTGGCTGGTGTATTGCAATTATAATTTTTCTTAAACAAGCAGCAGGATTTATTTCAGGAAATCTGTTGAATTGTAATCTTCCTAACTCTTCATAAAGTGCAGGCCTGTAGATTTGCTTTCCAGTGGAGTCAGTTTCAAATTCACTGTCATCTGCTCACTTTAAGACTGTGTATTTGGAGACTGTGAGGGACTTGTGGCTTTGGACGCTTCTCAGTGTGTTGGAAATACACACAGGAGTGAAAAAAGCTAGAATGTAAGAGGCACAGAAGGGAAAATGAGGAAAAAACCTGAAGGTAAAATAAGTGATGGGGGAGGGGGAGTGTGCTAAGGTGGAGAGGCCATTCTCTGAGAGGACAGGATTTTTAATGATGCAATACTAGAAATAGTCGGAAAAAATGGGTGGAGAAGTTGGAAGGGGTGTGTATGTAATTGTTTCTTCATGTCCTTTGCGTTTCACAGAAATCTAGAATATAAATAACAGGGACACTTTTCAGTCAGTAGAGGTGTGGCTTTGGCTTTTTTGGTTGTCTGCTTGCTGTGAGAATTGGCAGGGACTAGAGGAAGGGAGGGTGAAGCTCATACCTGATAAAGTATCTGATTGTAAATGAATTAGTTTGGATGAAAGCAAAGTGGATAAGACTAACTTCTGTTCTCTGAAGCCTAAACAGCACAACTAAGTTTTCTCAGAGATTGATTTATGGTCTAAAACATACTAAACAATTCAGCTCATCTGATGGCATGTCATTATAACAGTCTAATGTCTCTTAACAACCTCTTAAACTCTCAAGTTGGTGGTAGGTGTTGGGAGTGTGGTGGCACTGGTAGGCTGCTGGTGCCTAGCTGGGACCAAAAGTTACTCTTTATCTGGGAGGGGAAAAAAGAAGGGATCTTGTATTTTCTTTGCCTGCTCAAAAAAATGAGCTTTCTTCATTGCTGTTTCATGCCATGGGAGATAATTTATATTCTTCTAGTAAAATTTCTGAAACTGTTCCGTGAAAAAGTTTGGGCTATTTTGTGTTTATATACACATATTCTACTGTTTTAGCACTATTTGATGTGATTATTTTCTAAAATATTTTTTTCATCTCAGTTGCCTCATTACCCAGATGGATATCACCCTGTCATTGGAGGGGAGGCTGCTTAACCTATATTACAGAGGCAGAAAAAGATGCTGGTTCTGTGAAACCTTCTGAAAGGGGTTGCCTTGTGGCACATTTTCTGCAAAGTGTCAACTCCTGAAGCCAGTAAAGAGTTCTGCAGTAATTGAATAATCTGTGTTAGCATTTTAGCATTATGCGACTAGATATTGGTTTGTTATTTTATTCATACAGTTGTCAACAGAAGCAAGAGATCAATTTACATTTTGTTGTGTGAATTAATTGTGCAGGCACCACCCTAGTAATTGAAACGAGTGTTACTTTTAAATAGCATTAGAAGGCAATGGCAATGACATGACTGAGGCATTTTGCAAACAGGTACTTTGAAAACATATGTTTTGAAACTCTGCATTTGTGTCTCTGGAAATGTCAGAAGCACTAGCCTATAAATGATAAGCCTTCTTCCAGGTGGGAAGGAATTTGTCTGTGTTCCCACAAGATATATGCACTGATAGCAGCTTGAAATTATTTGAGACCACACTCAAGCTGTTACAATAGTCAAAATAATATTTATGGTATTGTTCATATTACTGTAAGCTCTGGTCTAGTTAGTTGTTCAGTAGAGCTGTATTGGACCTCAAATTTGTTTGATTTCGAACAGCTCTAGCTTTTAAACACTTGAAAATGGTATATTTCCTTTTTGGCAGCAGGTGATGAACCATACAGTCTGAAATACAGCATAGTTGTAAATAGAGACAGATATACATAGTAATTACATCATATTGTTTCCTTTTGGGTCTCCAAGTGAACTCATTTTCAAGATCTGAGGGACTTTAAAAAACTCTTCTTATGTACATTAAACTCTGAAATGCACATAGGTATTGAAGAAGTGGGAAATATTTTCTACTGTCCTGTAGTAGAGTCTCCTTTTTAAGCTGTGGTGGGGGAGTGTTGTGCTGCTGAGCTCAGCCTGCGCCCCTCTGCGTTGTATGGGACAGAGCGGTGCCCGTGACTCAGCCCTGCCTTGCGGAGAAACCTCTGTGCCCCCCCGGCCGGTGAATTATCTGCGGCTGGTTCACTTTTATGTTCTCACTGAAATGTTGCGACCCTTAACTTGAGGGCTCCATCTGCTTCCTGCCCTGGTCCCTGATGAATAGGGCAGGAATTGGCAGCAGTGTGGTCAGCTATGTGACCTCATTTGTGTGGCGTCTGGGTGGAGCGCGCCCTAATCTTCGCTAAGCGAGCAGCTGAGAAAGCGAATTGCAGTAATTCCCTGGCTGATCCTTCCAGCGGGTGAAACCCGGGCTTGTGCTGCCGGGCAAGGAGATGCCTTTGCTTTGACACTCGTTATGTGCGGAGGTGAATTCCTATGGAAGCGCTCCGAGAAGCAGGGAACAAGGGTTCTGTGCAGAAATCGGGAAATGCGCTGCTCGAGTTCCGTGCGGGGCAGGGTGGCAGTCATCTGCTTTCCCCTTGTCACCGCCTGCCCGAACCAAAGCTGTGGCACAAGCGTGCGCGGGCAGCCCTGGCTGATGTGTGTCAGCTAACAGAGCATTCCGGATGTCTTACGGAGATAGAAGCAGAATGGTTGTGTCCGACTTGCTGGATTTCACTACAGTGTGGATATTGTACTGTGGTCATGACATATCTCCTCATTATTGAGATAAAATGTTTCTCAGGGTTAACTGTCCTGCGTCTGATTAATTTGGAATAGAGGCCTGTGATATGATATACCAACTTTAGAGGACATAGGTCCTCTCCCTGCCCATTCTTTCCTGTGCTGTGACTGGTTCTAGCCCAGCGCATTTGCGAGGTTGCTCCTGTGCCCCTGAAGCACAAAGGCTTCAGGACTGTCTGCCCTGGACTGAAAGAAAGCATCCTGCTTGGCTTTATGGCCTGCTGAAGTGCAGCCTTTAATACTGTTTCTCTTTCTCTCAGCTATACTTTTTACCCTGATAAAATTGTACAGCTCAATCATTTTAAGCTTCAGATTATTTTAAAAGGTTCTGAGCTGGTTTAATACCTTGTAATGCAAAATATTTTTAAAGCGATTCATAAAACATTCTGTGCAGACCATTGAAATTAACTTCTGCTCCCAGCTCAGTTATAATAAAATCAATATTTACTTCTCTTGTGTGACCAGAGTCGTTTTATATACAAAGAAAACATTTCCACTGCTGCTTTTAAGGTAGCAAAGTGATAGTAAAGTTGTTACTTTCTGAAAGAAAAATAATAGATCCCCTCTAAAGCTACTTTCCCCCCTCCTACAGTCCTTATGCAGAGTCTTTTGCTAAGTTTGTCAAGCACACCCCTTTCTAAAAGGTTAGTTGCCATTTCTCCACTTCTAAGGCAGAAAGCAAATGAATATGATCTGTTTAGTTGCCACAAATAAATGTAAACTTGTAATTAAATATTTGAAAGCTAATCTGTATTACTAAATAGCATCCATTTTGTGTTGTCTGATTTTGTATCATGTAGGTTTTGCATTGTATTTTTTTACCAGATAACTACAACAAGAATTGGTAGCAAATTTTCCTTTCAGTGAATATGTTGTAAGCTTTAGCTTGCTGATGACAATTTGAGATTGAAGGATAATACACTGGGATTCTTAGCTTTGTGTGCAAGAAAGATGTAAAACTCTGTCACTTGATGTCTTATCATCATTTCCATATCTGTTGCCATAAAATCTCATGCAAGCATTGCTTATCTAATCTACAAGTAGTAACTGCAGTAGCTTGAAAAAAAGTTCCAAGTGTGGGTTACACAGATAAGTTTCCTGTGGGAACATGCCTTAACTTTTTGTTTAGTACTCTTGAATGCAGGTAGAGTCTCCCACAATATTCAAGCTCATTTCTCATTAATAGAAGTGAGAGAAAATGTAGTTGGAGAATGTGAGTATCAAATGATGATGTACTGATGTATTAAGCAAGAGGTAACTGTGCTGTACAGTTAGATGGAAGCAAGTATTTTACCTTTTCAGTTCTTGATCTGTGAACAGAACTGTTTATGCGAAAGTTGTTAGCAGAAAGAGTTGAGTCCTAATGCCTAGACAGAATTAAACCAATCACAGGTTTTTAGCCTTGTGTTTTTAGCCAGTTTTGATGCAGTTTCATTCCTGTCTCTAGTACAGTCATGTGGTATATTCTTGAAAATAATCTGTTAGATGTTCATTGCACAGTGCCAGCATTCTGTTGGAGATGCTTTTTGGTTTAAGTAATTTATCTGCCTGTCACTAAGGGGAAAAAAATGCTTATTTTAACCAAATGATTTTTGTAAGTTTGCTTCTGAAAGAGAAACCAAGGTACTGCTGATAATGCAGCCTTCCAAGAGATTTCATTTTGCAATGGATTAATATCAGAAAACATTTAACTCATTATTAGGAACACATGATTTGAGTTATACTAAGCAATACTATAATAGACTTTATTGTATATAAAGCATGCTTCAAAAATGGGGTTTTTTTATGCTATTTGGTGGATTGTTTAGTTTTTTTGTGGGTCTTCTATTGTTTTGTTACAGTAATAAAAATAACTTAAAGAGTTTGCCCTCAGGAGTTGAGCTGGAATTATTTTATGGCCAGGTAAACTAGTTTGCTATCTTACTGGACATTCTTCTCTGAACTAAGGGGAAAGATTTTCCTGTATAAATTGCTGTAAGTGTGCCTTATTGCAGCCTTTGACTCAGCATAATAAGTTTGCAGTTCAGTCCTTGTGGTGGGTTGACTTTGGTAGCTGCCAAATGCCTACCCCACTACTCCCTGCCCTAAACTGGACAGGGGGAGAAAAATGAGACTGAAGAGCTCATGGGTTGAAATAGGGATATCACTTGCCAGCTTGAACTGTGAGCAAAACAGATTTGATAGAGGGGATTTTTTTTTAAACTTGCTGACAATTAGAGTAGGATACAGTGAAACAAGGAGGAAAAACTAAAACACTTTTTACCTATCTATCCCCATCTTCCCAGACTCAATTTCTCTCTTTAGTTCCCAAATCCTTGCCACCCTTCCCCAAAAGGAACAAAAAAGCCTGCTTATTTAAAGTATATCTTCAACTGGAATGTTTTTTATTCGAGGGAAAAGCTGTCTTTGTTGGCAGATACATGCAGTCAACTCTCAGCAAGAGTATGAGCTTAAAAACCTATAGTCCAAAAATTTTCAGATGGTACAAATGCACTCTTGGTCTGAAACAAACTTAAATATATCTGAAAATAATTCAAAGTTTGGTTTAGCAAATATGCTAAAGCTTGTGGGAGCAGGGTTTGGCTGACAGTGTGTCCTTGTGCCTTTCTTTATTGTGTGTGACTCAAAAACCTACACAAATGAACTCCATGTTTGAGGCATGCAGACTTGCATTGAATGCTTGCAGCATCTTGGAAATGGTCCTGGTCAGCTGCTGGGCAAGTGTGGTGTTCTGCTGCTTGTGTGTGGACACTGCTTCTCCTCCTGATGGCATCAGCTGAAGGAGTCTGCAGGAGCCATCAGGCTGGGTTACAGACACCATCAGCAGGGCTAGGGGATGTTTTCTAGCCCCTTTTGGTGCGTTCCTGCATGCTGCCCCATCTCCAGCCCCCTCTGCAGCACACACAAAGCTGCAGGCTTAGTAGCTGTCACCCTCCACAGGGATGAAGGGTGAGTCAGATCTCAGTGACAGAACTTGTATATTCCAGTAGTCTTGTCCTGCTGAATATCCTTGAACATTATACACAGCAGAGTCATATCAGGTAAATAATTAAGCTACTCTTTTTGACAGTGTGAATGTGCTCTTTATCTGTAAGATGAGAGACTATTGGACTAGCCAAAAAAATTTACTCTAGCCACTGAATGTAACACCCCACAAAAAACTTCACTACCAAATACAAACAGAACCAAACATATCTGTGTATACAAATTATCAGTGGCTGAAGGAATTGGGAAAAATAAATGTTATTCATCAGTTTAGTAGTTTAGCATGCAGTTCTGCCAGGGCCATTGCTCCCTGTTCAATTAAAATTTGGATGTGACACTATGAATAAATCTGTACCCATCTTATTTTTCATAGTGTTGTCTGGGGGAGCAGAGCAAAGTTGATGCTAGAGTTGGTAGAAGTTCCTGTAAAATGCTTCAAACAGCAGCAGGTCTTGGGGAAATGCTCTACTGGCTTAGCAGTAGCTCTTGAAGACTTTTGAAACAAATAGATAACCTCTGATTGACTTGTTTTATTACTGACTGCTTTGCAGTGGAAAAGTGCTCTCTCATGTCTAATAAATCAAGGAAGCTTTTTTCTTGTTTCTCTCTTTGCATATTTATTCTCCTGTTGTGTTCTCATGCAAGTATAAGTGAATTATTGAACCTTCATCTTTGCAAGGAACACACCAAATGTGCAGTTAAGAAAGTTAGAACAAAGTTCCAAAACATTATCTTATGTTGTCAAAGTAGTTTTTTTTGGGGAAATCTCCCTGGTATAGGTAAGTTCTGCGGTGTGTGTTGTTTAAATTTGCACAATTATGATATTGCTGCTGCTGAGGGGGTATTTTGTGTGACATTCAGCTTTCTTCCTGTCATTATGCTTAAATACCTATTTGAAGCTATTTGATAAATATCTTCCATTTCTCAGGCCTGTTTCATTTTTCCTGTTCTTCCTACAATACAACACGTCTGCATTTATGTCTTAACTCTTAAGATTTTGTTTTAACTGATACCTGCTTTCTGTCTGCATCTTCTTCTTCTCAGAATTATTTTCTGCTGTCCTGTGGTTTGGAGACTGACAGGATCCAGATGAGGAACTTGTCATAATTGATATAATAAATACAAACACTCATGTTTCATCCTTGTGCTCTCTTAGTCTTCTAATTCTTTCTTCTCTCCCAAGGATGAGTATCCCCACATACTGCTTTCTTACATGCCTTCTTCTGATATGCTAAAAGTAAAGAACTAAAGGTAGAAATTCAGGCCTTCCCTGAAGATTTCCATGTTTATTTTTTATAATCATGTCTAGGAGGTGCAGTTATTACAGCTGAGCAGCTGGAGGTCTGTGTCATCTTCTAATGCTCCCATACTGAGCCCAAATTTCCTTCTGCATTTGAAGGATTAGAAGGTTGGTAGTTAATTCTAATTGCTTTTCATTTTTGCAGCTGTGTAGAGACTTGAGGAATAACAGTGAAGTGTTGTGACATGAATAGAAAGAGTGACAGTGTGACAAGACCAAAGTTTCTGAGATTTTATTTGTTTAGTTTGTAGCAAGTTGTTTTTATTATACACTTATCTCTGCCGGGCTGGAGACAAGTCTCTCTCACATGTAGAAGGTTATAATTAAATGCACCAAAATTGAAGCAAGCATAAAAGGTTGCTAAGTGATCTCTTAATCATGCTAATTATTTTGGGAGCAAAAATCTTCACATACATTCCTTTTCCTAGCCTCCTTAGAAGTCCACTCACATTATTCCTTTGCTATTTTTCCCTTTCATTCAGTTTTCACTTTTCATTTACAAAATCCAAGGCTTCTGTTTCTGAATAAACAGAAGTCTGCAAATGTCTTTTTGTGAAGCCAGTCATGCCAGTTCATAGTTGGACTGAAAAGATGCTGCAGGATAAAGCATGTCTGTATTGCCTTTTAAGCATTCCCAGAGCTGCTCTTAGATGGGCTGTGTAACTTTGAGGGGGATCATAGCAATATTTGGTGGAATTGTATGAAGAAAAAAAGACTGTGTATCTTTTGACCACTTAAGTTAGTTGTCAGTGTGAATTTTCATTTCTGAACCTGTTGGACACTGATAATGTCTCTTGTGCTGTTTGAGCAAGTAGCAGGTAGGTAGGTGACTGACATTTAGGATGCATTTGGTCCTGCTACACCAGCTTGTGGATGTGCTTGCAGTTGCAGAAATTCTTTCCATTCTCCCTTTATGGTAGACTTCATGAATACTTGGGTTTTGTGAATGATCATTCTTCTGCCACAGGTTGCTCGTGTGTTAGCAGTGGACAGCCTGAAAAATGAGCACTGTACTGCAGCTCGCTCCATGATCTTCAGACAGCAGTGTGCATGAGCTCATGTGCCCTTCTGTACATCCTTACTACTGTTTCTCACTTCCTTGCTTCTTTGCAGTTTAAAAAGTTTTATTTCTATTTTTTTGTGCTGCTGCTTTGCCAGTGTGTCCTGGACAAGAAAATATTGCAACTTTTAAAGAATAGTCTTAATGTAGCAATACTTTGGAAAATTGGAAGTGGTAGTCAACATCAAGTGAAATTAGAGCTCCTCTGGTATGAAGTCTAATCTGTAGTATGTGAATTAAGCTTCTTATGTCATTTTATTGGGGATGAAAATGATGTTTATGGTGTTTCTTAAAAAAAAAAATGGTTTTATGATTTAGTTTTTAGGACTGTTGTTCAAAGGAACAAACACCTGTAGAAAAATCTTGTTACAACTTTAATATTAAAGCTGTTTAAGGTTTTCAAATGTATTATATTAAAATGGTTTAAGATGATACGTTAAAGTACAACAACAACTTAAAAGTTGTAGCAAATTTCATCAATTACATTGCTTTTAGTTTTGCCTTGTGTGATGCAGGTAAGACTGTGAGAAATATCAAAGTTATTTGTGATAGTTAGCAATGCAGAGTGTTGAAGGTAAACTTTTTTGCTTTTTAATTTGTAGAAATGAATTTTAAAAATTCAGTTAAAAGTACTTTCTAAATGTATTCCCCACTTTTCCTCCTCATCTAGTTTATAGTACTAGTTTATAGTACACAAAGCTAATATTCAAAGGCAAGTCACATGATGACAGCAGTATCCTTAGGAGATGACCTTGTGATTTGTTCTGTTTATTTGACCCTGTTGTACCACTTGTTTATTCTTTGAAGGTAATGTTGTTGTTTCAGAAATAAGAGTCTTTCTTTTATTACCATCGTTGAGGTGTTACATTTATCTGCATAATCTGAAGAGTGTGGAATGCATTGCTGGGGTTTTTTTTGCCACTGAGCTTTATAGTTTGTGGTAAATTAAATGCATCATTTTATTGAGACTTTGAAATACTTGTAAATGTGTATGAAGTTAATTTGATGTTGTAGCTTTCTCACTCAGAAGTGTAAATACATGTTAAATGGAAAACTGGCTTCTCTTAACCCCTTTGGGGAACCAAATGAGTTTTCTTTCATAGAGAGCCAGTCTCTTTGTATGCTTCTGGGAGTACATCTTTGCCTTATCACCATCTCTTTCCTCTCCCTTATTGGACCCTTTACTTTGAGCAATTGTGCATCAATGTAGACCCTTCACAACCTGCCCAAATATGCTGGAGCAGTTGGGCTTTGCTTCACAAGAGCTGTCTGGTACTTGGGAGTGTTTGCACGGGTAGGTCTGACAAAACTAATGTGTGTCTGGCTCTTTGGAGAGCTGGGGATGTGCAGAGAAGGTACTGAGAGGTGTCTTCAGACTGGGATGTTGTACTGACCCCAAACTTTCAGCACAACTCTTGTTCTAGCTGTGCTTACAGCATGCAGTTTGGGAGATTAGGCAGTACTTGTTCAGTAAAACTGTTTGTAGCTAGAGATATCATTTGACACTACTTGCAAATAGCTTTTCTTTCTGGGTTGGGGTGAGGATGGGAGTGTCAAAGCCTTAGAAGAATTTCCCCCTTGCCTTATGTGACCCAGCAATGGTGATCTTGTCCTGGCTTTTTCTAGGGTGGGAGTTTAATACTGATCTTATTCTTTCTTAGTCTACTATGACACTGGAAAGGTATAAGTATTTTTATTGGTTAAAAAATATCAGACCAAGTGTTCTGAGTTTCAAGAAAAACCATTGAATTGAGGAAATTATCATTTTGTGTTGCATCAAATGCTTTTGTCTGCTGCAGAGGCTGTACTTGGTATTTTGTTTTGCTGTATAGCCTGCCTTTTTTGCTGGCAAAGAGAGTTGATCTGCCATGCAGTTGTCATCACTTCCTCACCATTGCCTATAGTGGTATCCACAGGTAGATACCCTGTGCTTATACTTCTTCCATAAGCACATCTTTATTGGTGCTTCCTCTAAATTATCTTATTTTCCTATTTGGCTTTGCAGTTCAGGGATCTCTTCAGCCATAAAGTATACCTGTCTTTTTGTGGACTCTTAATTCCATAAGCTTGTCTCCTCTTTTTTAGTCAGTTTTTACTAGTGCCCTAATTTTTTCTAGTTTCACTGGTGATTGTCATCATTTTGGTTCTCAGGCAAGCAACATTCAGGCTACAAGCTCCATCCTCGCTGAGGCACAGACACCACCTGTCTGCTGCAGGGACACTGACCTTTGGCAGAGGGCAAAAAAGTGAATCCTGGGCCTGCTTGTTGCCTGACTCCTTAGCACTGGGAAGGCATGCAAAAGTACCATACCTCTCTGAAAATGCACCCAGGACAGGATTATACCTGTGTGACTGATGTACTGGAATAGTTGCCAGAGGCAGCAGTACTAATATGACATGTAATTATCTGTTTTTATTCAAGTGATCTTTTGTTGGTTAGCCAGTTTCTACAAAGGTAAAGGTCATGCATCTATTCCAAACTGTACATGGACCCACTTGATATGTTAGAGTGATGGTAATCAAAAAGTACATTTGCACAGGTTCTACCACAGTTCTCTTAAAAGCTTGTCATTAAGTAATACAAGCATGGGGAATGGGATGTGTGCATGTAATTCTTTGCCTAAATGAGTGGCAGCTGAAAGCTTATAGGTCAGGTTCTGCCAAAGGCTTGGTAGGCTTTGAACTGTGGTTGGTCTCCTTTTGACTGTTCAGTTGTTGTATTTTCATTAAATTATACAACAGTTTGGGCTGGAAGGGGGCCTTAAAGACCATCTCCTTCCAAACCCCCTGTTGTGGGCAGAGACATTTTCTGTAGATCAAGTTGCTTAAAGCCCCATCAAATCTGGCTTGGAGCACTTTCAGGGATGGGGCATCCACAGCTGCTCTGGGCAACCTGTTCCAGTGCCTCACCACCCTCAGAGCAAAGAATTGCTTCCTTATATGTGATCTAAATATAATCTTTCCTTTTCAAACATTTTCTCCTTGTTCTACCAGTGTACTTCCTGACAGTCTCCCCCCACTTTAAGTACTGGAAGGCTGCTCTTTGCCAAAGTGAACAACCCCAACTCTCTCTGCCTGTCTTCATGGCAGAGATGTTCCAGCCCTTAGATCATCATTGTGGCTTCCTCTGGATCTGCTCAAAAAGGTCTTTGTGTTTTTTGTGCTGGGGTCCCCAGGGCTTGAAGCAATACTCCAGGTGGAGTATTATGAGAGTGGGCTATCTTCTCCAGGTTTTTTTACACTGTTGGGAATGGTATATCCTTAAGAATCTTTCTACAGTGAAGTGGGAAGTATGCTGTGAGCTCACAGTGGTGGTCAGTGGCTTGCTTGATTGCATAAATACCTGGTTTAATGTGTTCCAGATATTTGTCCTGCTATTGCCAAACAATTTATGTACTTTCAGAGCACTTAATCAGGAGGGGCTTCAGCTTTGGGGACTAATTAATGACTAAGCCAGGGAAGGAAATGAGAGTTTAATTAGGATATAGGATTAGCAGTGCCTCAACTTACTGCTATTCTGATCAAATGACAAAAGAAAATTTTATGTTTGCCAGAAGCCATAAGAAGGGACCATTCATAATACTTCAATTTCTCTTTTATTTTCCTCCGTTAAGATGTCTCACTGAAAACACAAAGTGGCTAAGACACCTTTATGACTGCTTCTTCTTACCTCTAGAGAAAGTAATTTTGTCATGGACAAAATGCTCAAAGGATTGCTTAGCATTTCAGTTTCTGCACGACGGTGTTCCCCCTTCCCCAGTGGTGCAATATTCCTTGGCTATCACAGGCATGTAACTAGGAAAGGAAGTAATTAGTCTCAAGAATTGGAGTTGCCTTTCACTTAATTTTCCTCACTAGGGTTGGGTGACAGTGTAAGACCCTTAACATACTTTGGGTTGGTTGTGAGAAGCTAAAAGCAGGCAAACTTATGGTGACATTTCTGTAGTGAACTGGCTGGATTATTTTAGGGATAGAAAGTAGAGTATTTGGTGTGGTGTGCACTAACAGATATTTTGGATTTAAATTCTTCAGTTATCCTGTTTATTCTTTTTGCTTGCTTCTCCTTCATCTTTAGAGCACTACTACATCATGTGAATTTTAGGGGCTACCTTTAAACCTTCTGTGTTTCAGGTTTCATCTTAGTAATTACAAAGGTTAATAGGCTAAGGTAAATAATTTACAGGCATCAGTGACTGATCCTTGAAAAATAATGGAATAGCTAATGAAGCTCAGATTTGGCCTGTCTGGAAACAAAATAAACAATTTATGGTTTTTTGAAGTTCCTTTGTCTGTTTGATTCCTGTAAAGACTGAGCTTAACTTTGTTGTCAAGATTGGTATGCAACAGTTTCTTCCACTTCTGTCTTCTAAGCATTACCTCCCCAGCAATATGTAAGGTACCACCATCACTTGGTATGAGTCTTAATTGTGAAGAATTGAAATATGCCAATTGTTATAAGCTGGACAGAAGTGTGTAGAAGCTTTCTAGTATGTAGTCAGTTAAGCGAAATTACTTAGCTTTTCACCAAACCATATTGCTAAGTGTTCACATGCCTTTTGAATGCTTCCAGGGATGGTAATTCTGGCACCTTCCTGGGCAGCCTGTCCTAATGCTTGACCACACTTCCAGTGAAGAAGTTTTTCCTAGTATCTAGTCTAAACCTCCCCTAGTGCAACTGGAGGCCATTTCTTCTTGCCCTGTCACTTGCTACCTGGGAGAAGAGAGTGAACCCTACTTGGGTACATCCTCCTTTCAGGCAGTTGTAGTAAGTGATAAGGTCTCCCCTGACCCTCCTTTTCGCCAGGGTAAACAACCCCAGCTCCCTCAGCTGCTCCTTATAAGACTTGAGTTCTAAACCCTTCACTGTTGCCCTTCTCTGGACTCAGTCTTCCACCTCCATGTCCTTCTTGTAGTGCAGGTCCCAAAACTAGACACAGGATTTGAGATGTGGTGTCATCTCAGATGATCACTACCCTGGACCTATTAACCACTCATTCTGACACAGGCCAGGATGCCATTGGCCTTCTTGGCTACCTGGGGATACTGCTGGCAAGTTTGTGAAAAAGGAGCTTGCTTCATTTCTCTGTCATTCCTTTAGGCATGAGCATGCTGCATGTTCTTGGCTGTGCTCCCGTGTATGGTGTGCTGGTGATGCCACACCTGGAGTACTTGCTCCAGTTCTGGGCTCCATGGTGCTGGACAGATGTGAACATACTGGAGTAAGGGCCATGATGATGATGAAGGGACTGGAGCATCTCTCCTGTGGAGAAAGACACAGCTGGGACTGTTCCACCAGAAGAAAAGGATCAGAATCCAAGTGATGCTACTGAAATTTATAAATATCTGAAAGGATGGTGCAAAGAAGGTAGTGAGGCCATTGAAAGGACGAGAGGCAATGGGAGCAAACTGAAACACAGGAAACTCCATTTTTTTTAAAATCCTGTCTTGGGTTGCTCAGAGACGTTGTGAAGTCTGTCACTGCAGATGTTAAAAATGTGGTTGGACATGGCCTTGGGCAATGTTCTCTGACTGGGGGCTTGGGTTGGACAAATGATCTCTGTAGATGCCTTCTGACCTCTGCCACGCTGAACTTTCTATAAAAGCACTTCAAAATTTTACTAAACTTTCTGGGAACAATGCAAAGAACAGTGTATTCATAAAGGTGGAAGCTTGTTTAGTCCTTGAGATATCCACATGAAATTGCCATAAAACTTTTTTTGTTATTACAGTGATTATAAGAGTTACAAAAGTGCAACAGGTGTATAAACTGTATGCGTTCATTGTGTTTGGAGCTTTTTGTCTAGAAATCTTGTTCCAAGTGATAGTGTGTTAAGGCTTTGTAAAGGCACTTCTTTACTTTTTTCCTTAATTTCTGAGTTAATTATCATTTGAAAGTTTTTTTTTTTATCTTCCATAGATGAAATACAACTGTGAAAACATGTGATTCTTAATTTTTTTTTTTTTAGCACACATGTGCTATTTTTTTGGTCTTAAGGCTAGATTTCTAAATCCTAGTAGAGGTTTGAAGCAATCAAACACAGAAAGCTAACACTTTGACTTTGCATAACTCAGCTGCTCAAGGTGTTACATTAAGATTGTCTTCTATGCTGGACTGCTAGGAAAGACTTCAATTCCATGGGGTTATAAATTCCATTTGTTTTTAAGTAAATCTAGTCTGCACACTGCTGTTACTGAAATGGATCCTCTATGGTCTGTATCCAGAGATGCTTGGTCAGCTTCCTTTCAGAAACATCTAAATAGCACTTAAGTGATTTGAAAATGTTAGTAGCATACAGTTTTGTGAAATCTGTTGATTTAATCCATTTTCACAAGGAAAGTAGGATACTCTGATTAAACTTGTCTTTCCATCTTTCTTTCTTTTCCCTGCACAACTAGTTCAACTTGTAGTAACTAGTGGAAGTTTAATAAATCTAATTGTGTGTTATAAAGCTAATTAAGCAGCTAGAGGTTGTGGGAACATACCAATCAAATATGCCAGTCAGCATGTGAAAGACAACCTGGTGCATACCCAACTCCTTGTACCCTGCACCTGTGTGCTGGGATGGGGTGGGAGTTGCAGTGAGAAGCTAGAGAAGAGCTGGGAGGAGCTGACACTAGTGAGGCATCCACTGAATTATAGGAGGCCAAGCATTCTTAGTGTTCTACTTAGGAAAGTGGAGCATGTATATGTAGGAGCCAGGTATTAATGTTTAAATCTCAGGAATTTGGGTTCTGTCTGTGATAAGCTGTTTTACCTAGAGAGTTTTAGAGATGAATGATGGTGGTAGACTCTAGGAGCGTGGGTAAAAGAGAGGCAGCTCTGAGGGGATGGATCAGGAAAGATTTTAATATTTGGGGTGAAAAGACTGGAAATGAGGGGGGTTTAGGATTACAGCCTTTGGGTTGTTGGAAAAGAAAAATAGGAAAACCTCTCACTAAGAGAGTTGGGATAGAAGGGACTCTGGAATATGAGTGGGCAGAAAAATTTAGTGTTGTGAATAACTTTTCAGTGTTACTGTGTTTACCTGCCTATCAAAGAGAACAAAATAACGTTGTCTCTTGTACTGTGAACATTGTTTCATGAAGATGCTCAAACGAGGTTTTTTGTGATGTCTGCCTGATTTGAAACTCTGCCATAACTAGAAGAGAGAGCTACTTACATATATACAGTTTATGTCCTGTCTTCCTTCTCTGTCCTAGCAGTCTTGTTTACTTGTGCCTGTGCAGGGTCTCTGACACCTGTTGTCTGCTTCCTTCTGGTATGCAGATGGGCTTTTTGTGGGGATGGCTCTTCTGTTATGCAGGAGATTATGCTAGTTGATCACAGTGATCCCTCTGACCTTATATCCTGTGAATCACCTCCACAAGTGCAAGTGAGCCTAATAATAGTTCTAATTTGGGCGGAGAAAAAGGAACAGATGGCTAACACCAACTTGTGGAAAGTGATTCTGTTTTCTTTATAACCACTTAGAAATTCAAAGACCTGATCTGTGCTCATAACAAATCCAGCTGTAGTAAATCTAGTTTGTGATTTTATTTGTGTTCATAAATTTACTTTGTCTTTTTTTTCTTCAAGTGCTTTCCTGTTTGTGTGCTTAGAAACATCTTTGCTGGATTTTGGGCAAGAATTATCTGCCTTTCTCTTCTCTTTGTGCAGTTTGTGAAATATGTGTTCAAGTGTGTTTGTATTGTATGTGAAAGCTTCACAGGGCTGTCTTGCACTGGGAGCTGACACACTGCTCAGTTTGTGTCTGTAGGTGTTAGGGGGTCACTGCAAGCTGTTGGAGTGATGTGTGGGGTTGCTGCCTCTGGTGACCCTTTGGAACAGCCTCGTGTACTGCCTGCAACTCTGGAGCAGCCTTGAGACACTGCCTGCAACTCTTGGGTTTATAGTGTCATCCCATGAAATCAGCAGGGTCACTGGCTGAGCAGCGTGGGCTGCCAGGCTCCGTGTTGGGCATTATTTCTGTCTCCTGAGAGCTTGGTTATCTATATCTCCCTTTTAATCATCATTCCAATGTGCTGAGACCACAGCGCGGTCTGTTAGGTTGCTTTTGTTGGGAGGTGTGGAAACGGCTATTTTAATATTCCTTCAGCTGTGAGGATGCCTTTCTCTAGGTTATCAGTTGCTGGGGGATGTTTTGTTGTGAAGTAAACACAACTTAGCTTAAACTTACAGTACATTTTGGTAGAACCAGAGGGTGATCCTCATTACTTGTCTACAGTCTCTTGTTTTTGGTGGTGTCTGCTGTTGGGAAACACCAGGTAGTGAGGTGAATGACTTCTTTTTGATTTAGTCTTTTTTTGATGATGCTTATATTGCATAGTTTAGTCCCTACAGAAAACTTAGAATTTGGGCAACTGCATTTTGTGTGCCAGTTGCTGTAGGCAGATGTTACTTTTTTTTTTTTAGATACACTATTAATATAACTCTCATTTTGCCCAACTGCTGAAGTTTGGAGAGAGAAGGAAAAGGAATGAGGGAAAGCTTTGTTTATACCACTGATTGAAGAAATTAAAATTGCAGCACAAAGGTGAAAGTTTACAAGCAAATGATGTGTTGCTGGAGCTATTTTTTTTCTACCATGGTGTTGCAAGAGAAGAGAGAATCTGCAGAACAATCTCAACTTTTGCTTTTTGTTCCTTTAAAAGGACTATACCTTCCCCCTTTCCCCCCCAGTCCTTAATAAAGGCCCTAGCCAAAACCTGCTGATAAAGATTATTCTGTGTTGATAAAGTCAGGGCCCAGTATTCCCAATGAGCTTAGGGGTGCTTCTGTGAGCTTGGTGGTCACAAACTGATGCTTCATGGCTTGCTTGGCTTTTTGCTTCTTGTTAACAGAGATAAAAACTGTGCTGCTTTCCGTGCTCCAATTTTAGATGCTTCTTTTGTGTCTTTTGCTATATGAGTGAGTCTGAGTTTGACAAAAAGATAGTTGCTTTCAAAAGGCTTTCTCTGTCCAGGAATACAAACCTTATCCTTCTTTTTGTTACTGTTGTCAGGGTTTCATAGGTGTGCTAGTCTTGGGTGGGGTGGGATCTACAAGAGATACTCCCGACTGCCCCAAGGCTTAGGCAAAGGGATGTTTCTGACTTCGTAACATTCCAAGTGTCTTAATTGAAACCCAGAGGCTAATTCCTTCTTTTATTTCTAAATTCCTTCGCTGAGAACCTAAATAACGAGGTGGTGAAGGCAAATTTAAGTCTTAAAATGTGAGATGACCCTTGCTAAAGTGTGCTGGAGTGGTTGGGCAATTTCTGTACTTTATTTGCCAATCAAGTCTATGCTTCTCCAGGGCACTTTCATTACAGTGCTGTTCTGCCAGCTGTTTTCCGTGTGATAACTTCTGTCTTTCAAAAGCTAAATAACACAGTTCAGTCATGCAAGCATTTAATGTGTTTTGGGGAAATAAGTAAGCTCTCTTTCAGTAGGAAACAGAGGTTGAGTAGAGGACAAACCTGCAGTCCATTGAGGCTTTTGTTTTTATCTCTATTTTTAGATAATTTAGATTCCTTTCTGCTCTCCAACATGATATTCACCAGGTAATAGATTGGACTTGAACTATGTTTTCAAGGCTCCCTAAACGAAATAAAGGGACAGTGTTGTGGGTGGAGGAGGTGTGTAAGCAAGGCTGCACAAGTGGCTGCTGGGGGCGACTGAGTGCCAGGACACAGCCTGGGCATCTGACCGCAGGAGCCGGGTGTTCAGAGAGGCTCCAGTTGGGTGGACATAGATCATCTTGTGAAACAGAGGCAGGCTTCGGCAAACAGGCATCCGGGATAGGAAGCTTTTCTTCTCTCTTTTGTCATCACAAGAGTTTAATTTCGTGTGTGTGTGGTCAGGTTTGTTTTTATTTCCTCCTAAAGGAACAAACTGTTCTGACATTGTCCATTACCAGTCCATTAAGTGACTGGAGGGCAGGCAGAGCCACGATGGCCAGAGGAAACACTCGGTAGGTAATGAAGCAGAATTTGGCCCTGAGTCAGTCCTTGGCTTTCACTGTCAGGCTGCAGCAGTGTGAAAGGAAACAAATGCTTTAGCAACTTGGTGAATTTGTTTCTCGCTGGGCTGTAACTTGTTGACATTTTTAATGTCTTGTGTGAGAAGTTGACTGGCTGGATTATTGTGTGCTTTGCTGAATGGTGATATTGTTTTTTTGACTGAATGTGGCTAATTTGTTATCCGAGTCATTATGTCAGCCTTTGGGGGTTAGTCTTACAGACTTGTAGGAATCTAGAGAAAATTACTTTGAGGGATAAAATAACTTGTCACTGTTACTATCAAAGCACCAGCATTTCAGTTCTTCTCTCACTTTTTTTTTTTTTTTCCCAGGGCTTTATAGCAGAAAGCTTGACACAACCATGGCTGTAATGGTCAATTACAAAAATCCCAATTTCAGAGGCTTTTATAAAGCAAACATAAATGCAGAGCCTGGCTGGCAAGGGTTGTCTATGGATTTTATAAGTGACCAGGATGTTTTAGGGAGATGGGAGTTGAGGAGGTTTTCATTCCTTGCTTAAGGAAAAAGAAGGATACTCTGCTCCTTAGGAGATAGCAGGGTTATATATATTTGTATTCTTTTGTTCACCAAATCTTTTACCAAAGATAAACCAAAGTTTGTGTTTTATCAAAGATGTGGGGTTTGGTGGATTTTTCTCCTTCCCCTTCCTAGAAAACCCTCTTTTTGAAAAGAGAGAGAAAAGGTGCTGGATTTTGAGTGCCATGTAAGCTACTGCAGCACATCTAGCAGGAGCTGTGTCACCAGCTGGACCCCAGGTGTTGGGGAGCAGCTGTAGGAGCAGGGCCTGCTGAGGGAGTCCTGGCAGGCTGCAGGTGGTGAATGCAGAGGAGACCTGTCACCTCCTGCCATTTGTGTGCTCAGGAAGGGGCTGAACTCTCCAAGAGTGGGGTGTGTAGAGCTCCTGCTGCACAGGACTTATAAATCCAGGACCCTTTTAATAACAGTTGTTCTCCTTTGACACAGCCATACAACTGTTTCTGGCCTCTCTGTTCTTTGCCTTTGTCATGCTAAAGAGTAATAATGTTAGAAGAATGTGATACCTCAAAATACGGTGTTATTCTTCATTCTCATAGATGCTTAAGGAAGGAAAAAGGCAGATGGAGCCTTAGGAAAGCATCATGGTTCATAGCTGTGTACTTGGGGGTGTTGCCACAAGAGGGGCAGACAGTTTAATAAATGATATTCAAGAAGAGAATAGTGTTTAAATCTCACTTTGTTTAATACAAATAGTGTTTGCAATCAATGTTAATAGAAAGCATTGGTCCAACAGTGACAGTCTAGTCCATTCCTGTGTCTTAAAAGGAAAAAAAAGAAAACAGACTTGTAGGGAAAATATGGATTAAATATATATATATTTTTTTTGAGTTTCATCTTGTCTACTAGGCTCCTGTGAGATGGATACTTAGGATCTACCAGGAAGTTACTTGGTTCTATCTGTCTTTGATGGCAAGGAGCTCTGTGCCACTGAGGGGAAAAGACAGGGTTAACAAGATTTCTTAGGTAATTATATTCCCCTGAAACAACACCTCGAGTTTCTGAGTGTGGCATGCTGTACAGGTGCCATAGCTATCTTGAAGCTTGCTCAGAAAAATCTTTTCCTGAGTTGGGCTGTCTTTGATGTCTAGTTGAGCTCGAGGTGTGACTCAAGAGTAGAGTCTGTTGGATCAGCTTTAGCTGCCAAAGAGGAGAGACAGAAGGGTGAAACAATGGTTCCTGGCTGACATGCACCCTTTGTGTCCCAAGCAGGTTTTTCAGCTGTAGCCTAGAAGAAGCCCAGAGCTGAGGTTTTATTTTAAATGGATATGAACAATTTCATGCAGTTTAAGTTTTTCAACTGTCCTGACATTTCATTTCTTACTTCTGTGATTTCTTGTATCAGGGCTGAGCTGTAGGCACTATTCCTTGCTGTTAGGTAAAGCAGACCTGGTTGTTGGTTTCTGTGTGTAACAGCTTTCTGGCTAGATACATCACATGTGAATACATGGAGAGTGTCATCTTCAGATGCATGTTAGGTCAGAAATGAGAAATGTTAAGGTCATCTATATAAGAAATCTTCTGGTTGTATTCTGTGATTTTAAATTTTTTTCAAATAAACATCTGGATTTTGTAGATAAAACTTTATTGTACAACAGTATACATGCCTGCTGAAGTATATGATCTTGTAAGTGGTGCTTTTTAATCATAATCTGATATTGCATCAGACTGCATAAACTTCCATGATTGCGTGGCATAGAAAATTTCAGTTGCAATCGGGCTTTTTTTTCTATGGCTTCATTCCAAGTGCAGGGACAGTTAGTCTGAACACTGTCGTGGTGTGCTGCTTTGTGGTGTGGAGTCTGGAAAAATTGATGCCAGCTGCCACCAAGAGGTTCTGCAAGAGAGCATTCTGCTGCTGCGTTCCAGCAGCGTGTTGTGGTTGCCTGAAGGGTATCTCTAGACTGGTCTGCCAAGAAGCTGGTGGAGTCTTTAAGGGCTCTTGTAGACTTCTGATCTGGGCTACAGCTATCAAACAGTTTGTCTGGTGTAAGGCACTGGCTGCCCTGGCTGTGGTCTGTGCAGGGATTTGGAGGTTAAAGCCTTTGACAGGCTGCACGTATGTATTTTCTTGTCTGCAGCAAGCAGCCCTGGAAATCCATGCTGGATGAACCCTCTTTGCCTAGTCTGGCTGTCAGCAGTTATTTCACTGTCATTTAAGTACAGGTGATGAGGCAGAGGCTCACCTTTAGCAGTGCTCAGTGCAATTTACCCAAGATGTGTCCTGTGATACAGGCAGGAGTGTCCTGTGCTGGAGGTGACTCACCCTGGTTTAGTGGGACAGGCTCTGTAAAATTGCAGGTGACTCCTAAATGGCTTCCTTAAGCATCCTGGGAAGCTGTCTTCTCTCTGCACAGCTGGAGGCCACTGCTCCTCCCTCTTGACCTACAGGCTCTTGCCTGCCCTTCCTCCTTGTCCTGCTGGCTCCTTCTGGCTGTCTCCCAGAGCCTGGGTGGTGGTACTTTGGTGTCACCCCTTAGCTGAACCTGTCTGTGACTGACAGCTAATACGGTTCTAAAACCAGGCTGAGGGTGGGTAAGGCTGCAAGAGCTTCAAGGGTTGTTCCAGCAGCTTTACTGCCACAGCAGCTGTGCTGGGTACCAAAGGAGGCCATTGCCTGCAGCAGAAGCTTGAATAAGGGCCTTGGCACCTTTTGGAGTAATGCATTCAGGCAAAAAGGTGTTGACAAAGTCTGTTAATTAAAAGCCCAGGTTTTCATAGGTTGTTTTTCACCAGATGGGGAGCTTGTGCATTTTATGCATCAGAAACCCGCTTGGGAGGTGCTGTGAGGCTGATTCTAATGCAAAGGAGCTGCTGTGGTTACTAGCAAAGGCAAAACATTTGTGTGACTCTGCAAGTACCAAAGTGTTGTGGATGGTTGAACAGCTTTATTGACGGATTAGGCAAAAAATTCTCCAACTTTTCAGGACAGTGTTTGATGTGACCTGCATTGAACAACATAGGCTTAGGAAGAATGCATTTTCAGTCATTGTTTTCTTATTCTCTCTCTCCAGATGAACACAATGATGTACAGAAAAAAACCTTTACCAAATGGATAAATGCTCGGTTTTCCAAGGTAAGGTTGGCTGGCATGTACTACTTTGTTTTGTTTGATTCACATTTAGAACAATTTTGGTTAAATATACTTTGCTCTTTCTCTTGGTGAATACTCCTAGTAAAATGCCAATGTGTAGTGAAAACAGGTAAAATACTGTAGTGTTTGCTCCCTCAGTTTCCTCATACACATAAACATTTGATACTGTATTTTAAGAAAAAATTAAAGAGTCTATTTGTTAATATAATAAATAGTTATTTGCATGAGCATGTCAGTTTGGTTTTGTTTAGTTTTGATTTGGTTTAGTTGATTTCTACTTGCAGTTTTCAGTGCATTGCAGCAGATTTTGAACCTTCATCACTGTATTCTGGTGCTGTGTCTGCAAACCTCTAGTTGTAGCCACCTGGTGTTGCTACTGAAGTCTTGACTGGAATTTTATATAATTACTTGCTCATTTTGAATTTTCCTCGGCTCTCATGCTGTACCTTTCTCATTTTAATTCTCTTTACTGGCTTGAAATTTACTGAGGATCTTTCATGGTTTGGGATGAGAAAGGAAGGGAAGTTTGCTTTGGAATGCTATTTAAAGCCTGCTTTTTACACTGTTCTGCTGATAGGGACAAATGACACTTTGCCCAAGAGCATAGTATCTGTGGAAAGTTCTCCTACTTCATAGTTTGAATGTGTGAAAGAACCTGGGATATTTTTTAGGGAAATCGCATGTTTTTTCTAGATAGCATGGTGCTTGCTACAAATGGGGTAACTACTATTTTGCATGCTCTTATTGAAAAGGGGCATGTGTGTGAAATCCTAAAAGCAGATACAAATACAGAAAGAAGGGGGTGTGGTATTTTTTTAATGAAGGTGCAATAGTGGTTTGAATGCAATGAATGGCTGCTTCTGGAGTTCTGCCCTTCTGAAGTTCTTGATCAGCAATGTAAGGAATTCTTACCTTCCTTTCCTTCCTGTGCAACAGGACACTGGGCAATGCAAGGCTTGTGGCCTTGGTTGAATCATTTTGGCTTAGGTTTGTTTTGGTTGAAAGCTGATATTCTGCACTCTTCATCCAATACATTCTTGGCTAGTTTGCTCTTTAGAAGAAGAGTGTGTGTGGGTAACTGGTTGCTCTGTGCTCAGTGTTTGACTGCTGCCCAGAGGAGTTGTGGTCCTGCAGGAGGAGCATTAGGCAGAGCAGGATCACATAAGGAAAGAAAATGTGGTGAGAAAGAAAGGACTGTTGGTAGTCCTGTAGCTGTCATAAAGATGGCATGAACATGGGAATCACAGTAATACTGAGAATGAATGACAGTCATACTGAGAATGTGCTAGGTGACTTGTTTGTCAATGCTGTGGGCATTGTACTGAAGAAGGTAAAACTGTTTTCAGTCATTCTGCTTGTACACCTGTGGGTATATCTTATAAAGCATCTTTCCTTCTATACTGTGTAATCAGACAGATCCTGCTAAGCTCCTGGATTTCCTTGGCACAGGGTATGGTCAGATCCTCACAGGATTTGAAGTAACTGTAGTTTCATAACTCTGTGACTTCATGGCCTGTTAAACACCTGAAGCTCTGAAAACCTTGTTCATGATTAAAGTGACTGCTAGGAAAGGGCATATTCCCCACTGCTGCATGTCCAATTCAAACCTGAGCATGGCTGTTTTGGCATGACAGGACACGGATTTATGGAGACTGGAATGTTCAAATTGCAAAGAAATTGATGGTCTTAAGCAGAAATCACCTCATGTAAGAAAGTCTAGTTTCAACTGTACCTTTAAAATATAAAGGGACTGATGTCAGTCCTGCTGTGTCGAAGCTTTTGTATGTACGAAGTCACTTGGGTTGTTTAAAGTTCCTTTTTTTTTTTAGATTGATTCAGCTGCTTAATAGGATAGAGAGCTTTTAGAGGTTAGTTAAATGTAATCTGACTTACACTGCAGAAAACAAAATGGTAACTTAGGTCTTTTGTGTGGAATTGCAAATTTCACTCAAAAATTTACTTGTCCCTCCATGTTAATTATATTGTACTTGCCCTTCATTTAAGCAAATAAAAAGTAATCCGTTGAGCCTTTATAAACCAGCTTAGCATACAAAAATCCTAAAATTGCAATTGTATAATGCTAAGTTTGATTTAAGACAATAGGGTTTTGCAAAGGATCTGGAAAGAGAGCAGTGTCTTTCCCTTCTCTCATCAGACAATAGGTAGGTAAGTAAAACACTTCAAGTATTTCAGTTCTGCTGTGAGGTGCCTGCTTTGGTACTCTGGTCAGAGAGATAAGAGTTCTTGGTGTAGCTTCCAGAACAGTAACTTGCTTTTGTGCTCTTTGTTCAAACTGTGCTAGAACAATGCATTCTATTTGTGTGTGGTGTTTGAAATCAAAGCACAAACATTTAAAGTGCATTGAGTCTTAAGGTCAGTAAATGTACCCAGCCAAGACTCAATGCTCACTTTGGAGATTCCTTAGGAGAGCTGTATACACTACAGCTCACAAGCCTGTCATGGCTGTATAGAAAGGATATTGTGTTAAATTTAAAGGGAATAAAAACTATTAGATAAGTAGTCTGTTGCCAATCTTTAACCAGTAGGGAAGGTTGCACTCAAATAAATATTGAGGCAGAGCATTTCAGCATATGTTTATAAAGCCATGTAATGTTTTCACTTGCTGTATTTTTTCCATTGCTCTGTCCAGTTTAATTTCAGGAGTTGGATTTAGCTGTTTCCCTGTGGTATGGTCTTACCAATTAAAGTACCTAGTTGTATAGATAACTAATATATGTTCTTCACACTATTTAGCATTGTTTTCTATCCCTTTATCCCTTTCTATATTAGTCTTCATTAACAGTTACCAGTTCATACCTATATGTTATTTTCAGAACTCCTTTCTGCAGTGCAAGAATGCTATCTTGTCACGGTGGTTTTTAGCCACTGCAGATAAAGAAAGGTAAACATCAGAACTGGCTACTAATTTTGAGTGCCCAGTCTGAGACTTGAGGTAAATTATCCCAGAAGATTTGACATTTCTTTGTCATTTCTTGATATAAAACAGAGCTCTTGAGTTTTATGACAGAATTCAGAGCATTCATTCTTCTGCAAACTCAGTAAAACCACCCAAAATATCTAGTTGGTTTTCAGATGGAGCTTGATCAGCGTAGAAGAGGGTCTTGAAGATGATTATGCATATGTCAGCAAGGACTGGATTTAATGATCTAAGGAAGTCTCTTAGTCTGGCACACAGTTAGTAATTGCATGTAAAATTGTTTTAAATGATTCTGATGAATCACAGGGGAACTTCTGGCTAACAGTGGAGTTTAAATTCAAGTCTGCAAGATAATGTAGTGCTTCAACACTTGAATGTTATTTGTTTCACATAGGTAAAGAAAGAGTGAACAAAGATTTTGAAATCAAACCTAGTTCTTCCCAGTATCTGAATAATTTCATTCTTTATCTACATACATGTTATATCAGCAGGCCTGGGATTTTTCATTCCATCTTGCAGATCTCTGATGCTTCAGCTTATAATTACAGAGCAAAGTAGTTGGATACGTGCACTTGCAACTCTAGAAGCTTTCTAGAAATTTGATAGGCATGTTAAGGAATTCAGGAGTCTTGTGTCCTACTTTAGAACCCTGTGAGTACAATTTTTTTCTGCCCTATTTTCTTTCTTTACTCCTACTTTCTGACCCTGTTTTTGGTTGGTTTGTTGTTCCCCCCCCCACCCCGCTTACTATTACACCCTCTCATGTCAGAAGGCTTGCCTGCCTGGCAAATCCTTGCAAATCTGGAATTTTGATTGCCCAGCCTACTTCATATTCACTTTTACCTTTGTCGCTACACTTCTTTTCCCATCGAGACTCAGTTTTTCTTTTTAAAGCTCCAGACCTGCTCTGTCTGCCCTTCATTTCCCCTCTACAGCCTTTATGGGATTTGTTGCTTGTGTGGTCAGTCCTATTTTTGCATCTCCCTTTGTCTCAGTGGTAATAACCTTGCCCTCCCTTTACCTTCTTGCAGGATCCAGTCTTTGCTGGCTTTAGTTTTCTCATTTTCCAAGGTGGTACTTTTCCAAGTTTGCTTTCAGATTGGTTCCTCTTCTCTTCTGCTCTTCCTGAACTTGGCAGGTGGAATACAGAGTCAGCACAAGAAACATGATGCGCTAACTTAATTTAGACCCATGGAGTCAGGTCTGTCACAGCCTGTTGGAACTTAGTGCTGTCACTCACTGAAGGAAGCTCACAGATCCAGCTGAGCAAACTGAGGCTCTTTTTACCAAAGACTTGTTTTTTCATTACACTTGGGACATTTTCCCACAGGGATGGCAAAAAAAGCGTTACTGCTAGGAAGGTTGTGCTCTGCACAAAGAGCATTAAAAGCCCAGAGATTTGCTGTATTCACTGAAAATGACACTAGGTTTCCCTGCTCTTCAGTTATAAGTCTTGGATAGGGAAGGCTGTTGAATGGAGCCAGCTGGGGCATTGTTCCAAGGTGTCAGGAACTGCTTTCAAAGCCCTTGCCTGCCTGAGTGCTGGGCCTCCCTTTCCTTTCCATCATGTGTTCCCATCCCTTTCCAATCCAAGCCCTCAACGTCTTTTTTTTTTTATGTACAGAAGCCTTATACAGTCTTACTTGTGCATTTGCAGTTTTCTTGCTGCATGTTTGTGATTCTGCTCCTCCAGGTCCTGTGCTAGTGCCCTGACATCTGCATTGGCTGACACTGACAGGGCTTGGAGCCAGGCCAGGACCTGTCAGTGTGGATAAAGCCAGACATCCCACACTTTTACAGCATCTTAAGCTCTTTTTTTCCTACTCCATAGTCTTCCAAAAATATGTTTCACTTTATGATTAGAATAGAGAAGAGGTGGAGGTGCAGCTTGGGAGCAGAATGCATCCTCCAGGGCTGAGCTCCAAGTTAGCCTTTGAGAAGGCAAGTGCTCCGTGTGGGGCTCCTGTGCATTTCCTCTCCTGGGCTCTGATGTGTCCCCTCCCCTGGAAGGACACCAAAGAAAGATGAGAGATGAGAGGCAGTAGGAGAACTGATAAGTTGTACTTGGAGTGCTTTGGAATGTTATGGCTTTATATGCATCTTGAAATTGAAACAGTTCATCCCTCATTATACCAGGCATGAATTCATTTGTTACCTGCATAGTCTTCTTTTAGCTTTTTGTATGGTGTGCTGAATTGATGTTTTCCTCCATTTTTGCTCCTTAATTTTCTGCTTTCTTCTAAGGTTGTTTTGTCATAATAGTAAATGTCAGGTCCTGTACTTCTGAAGACATTTTGCAGCTCCACTGCTGACCCTTAGAAACTACAATAAATCTTTATGAAGACAAAATTATACTTATTCACCATAATTAATTTCACATGACCTGAGATACCTGAGGTCAAAGACATTTCAGAAGTGGTTTTTTTGGGGGGGAAGGAGAGTTATGGAGTTCAGTGTATTACTCATGAAAGAAAAGAGATCTAAAAGATTGATTAGGTAATTTTGTCTTCCCAGCTAAGATAGTGTCTACTCCTTTTTCCAGTTCAGTTTTTGTGGCACAAGCAAGGAAATACTTGATGGCTGGTAAAATACAGTCTAATTGCTTCTGATATTTTTCAATGTTGAATTAAACTGTAAAGTGTAACATCATTCAAAGATAGCCAAAGCTTAAAAAGCAACTGCCTTAGTGAAAAAGAGTAATAATCTAGGTGGAAAAGAACTAGTGTTTGCATGAGCTGGCCTTGAAAAAGTCAATTTTTAGTCTATTTAGTCTCTTTTTATGAGAAGACCAAAAAGGCCTCTTCTAGGCCTAGGATATGTATTAGCCAAAAAACACAAGAATAATTTTTTCTTCTCTAGTAGGTTATGAGTTAAGGTAAGGATGACTACTCATTAGCATAAAAGCAATAACACGTAGCACTTTGTGATCTCTCCCAGATATAGGCACAGAAAAAGAATTGCCATTTTTCTGCTCTCCTCTCAACTGCTGCTGTCTTCTACTCTAAGAACAAGGTGTAGGCAGCATCTCCCTTGCTGGGCTTGAAAGCTTGGTATAGTAATATGGGCTTAATTATTGTTGACTTTAGTTAATGATCTGGGTTTGGGATAGAGTAGGACTGATTCATGGGCTTGGTTGCCATGTCATTTGTTGGAGTGTTTGTGTGACCTTCTCAGGCACTGGAGCTGAACCTGGTAGAGGCACCAAAGCCAATGCATTCCTTTATCTGTTAGCTGTTCATGAGAATAGTCAACCTGCTTATCAGCAATTTTTTTTAAAGGATACAAGTTACAATTTGAAGTTATCTGGCTTGAAAAACTATAAATAAAAGGATAACCTTTCAGTCTTAAAAGAGAAATAACTGACAGTAGTAAGCATGGTCCCAGCTGCTCTTGCTGGTAATATAACATAATGAGGCTTAATTGCATGCTGAGGTTAGTACTGTTACATTAAATGTGTCATTATAACATAAGCTTATGCAAATGCATTAATAAATACCCTGGAGAGAGGAAGATCTGTGGAGTTACTGATGCCTTGCTATGCTATTTTCACTGTTATATTTTCCCTCCTTTGGTCATGTTATCAGTCAAGTATTTTAGGTGTTCTGTGAATTGAACTATCTTTAGCTTTTCAGCTTTGCTGCTCCTTAAACTCATGTCTGTCATCTAGTAGAATCAAAATTTCCAGCACATTTCAGTGATGAGTCTTAACCTCCCCCTGCCACCCCCTGTTAGTCTGGGGTTTTAAATAGCTATTTAGTTGCTTGTAACTGTTTTGAGCACCAGTAGTTATATATAATTTGGTCTATGAAGTGTCTTCCTCTTATGATTGTAACTTTTTATTTATTTGGTTTACTTGGTATTTGAATTCATAGTTTTGGTACTAGTGTCATGTTGGGATGCCACAACTCCTTGAAAATATTCAGCATAGAGTAGAGCATACTCAATGAAAATGTATCTGTCACAGTATAGCTAATATTTACGTATGATGTCCCATAACTCCTGAATGTGAGTGGAAGGAGAATGGAAAAAAGTATCATACTTTAGTAAAAACACTTTGGTAAACCATGTCTGTGGTCTTAAATTAGAAACTGGCAAGGTTATTTGTTGACATGGTTGTTTACTTTATGCAATGACCTTTCTGCTTTCTGATTTGTTTCCCACATTGAGTTCCCATGTACTGGCCTTATGATGTAGCAGCACTTGACATGCTTCTTACTTAGTTCTGGTCATGATAAAATGTGGTTCTTGCTTCAGTGTTGTTTGAGTTTAAACTGGTTACTGTGAGTTCCCTGGGAATGTACTTGAACATTGTGAATGGTTCACGCTCTCATTTAAGAGCTCAGCCTGTCCAGTATTTACCCCTTCTCAAAGGAAAGGGGTCTTTGCAGTTCTACTACTACTTTGACCTATTTACTGAGCATCTTATTAGATGTTCAAAATAATTAACTAAAACAACTCTTTACTTCATAAAAGTGATATTTGATGATCAGAAGAATCTGATGGAAGATCAGTATGTACTGCTTCCTATGTCTTTTCAGGTTGTTTTGGTGTTTCTGAAGTGGCAAATGATGTAAATGGCAACCAGGGCTTTTCACAGCACTGCTCTGAGCAGCTGGAACTTGTCTGCTGCATTCCCTTAGTGGCTGGTGAAGGTCATTTGTATGGTTTTATGAAATGTGTTACTTTCCTGGTGACAGCCAGTGTGCATTAACTGTGAAACTGAGAGGACCTTTCATCCCGGTTTTAATCTTGTGACTACGAGCTCTCAATCGGTATCTCTGAGAAGGATGTGAAATAGAGGTGGCTTATCTCTTATTTTCCAATCTCTTTGGCATTCATTAATTGGAAAAATTAGGTTTAATAATGTACCTTCAATAATTATTAATTTACAACACAAGTAAATTGTCTGCTACAGGTAATTGATATGAGAAAATTTCATGTTTCTTAGATAGGCATTTAAACTTCTTTAATGATTGCATTTGCATATTATTTCATGGTCAAGAATAAAGAACATAAATAGTCACGATAAAATGATAAATAATAGCTGGTGTTTAATTAAAGGAGGTTTTGTCCTACTGAGAATTTGTGACTCCCTTTTTCTGTCTAACTTGGCTCATTTTGATTCAGTTCCCCATTGGTAATAAAGGGACAATTAAGAATGTTCTACTGTAGGATATACTCAAGAATGATCACTGCTTTGTTGGTGTGATGGCTTTAGTAGAACAAACTGTAAGTGTTGATGGTTGGGCTTTCTACTGACAGCAACACTAGACGGCTTAAAAAAATTTGATCTGAATTTTGTTTATGTCTTCTTCCACTTCCTGGGAACGCTTTCTGGCAAAGAGCGGGAATGATTTCTGCACAGTCATGTTGGCTGGCCTGGATGACCCTTCTTTGTGAGTAATTCTAGATGCACAGGAGGAAGTGTGAGTCACCCTCTTAAACCTGATCCAGGTAGAGGGACTTGAAAGATAGCCAAAGGGGCATATGAGGGCTGCTGCTGTGAGGAGATCACTGCATGAGGTATCTCAGTCCCAAATAGTGCCAGTGTCTTGCTGCAATGTGCAGAACTGATGCCTGAGGTGCCTGGTCTTGTGTACATATGGTAGCATCTGGTCTCCAGCTCAGAGATCATTAATAAACTGCTGCTTCCTCATGAGGTAAATCAACAGAAAAAGTGGTTTCTGCTGTGGATAACTAGCAGAAGTTCTTTGTCTCTTTCCTCCCTTATTGTGTTCACACAAAGGCTGGCACCAAAATGTTTGTTGGAATAAATTTAACATGATGGATTGGATCTGGTTCTGATCCTTTTGTGTGTGTGCCTAGTGGTGCATAACAAATGTTGTCACCATGCAAAGTTCATGAGAACACAAGCAAGCCTAGCCCACAGCTTATGTACAGTCTCTTATTCTTTTACTTTCCTTTCTCTTGCTCTGCCTCCCTTTCCTTTTTCCTCTTCCTCTTTCCCTTACACCAGCCCTGTTAAGTGAATCAACTCCTTTCCTGCAAACAGTGCTAATTTAAAGCACTGGGAAACCAACATTGCCTCTTTCTAAGTGAAGTCTGTTAATTATGTTCTTCTGTCTGTTCTGTCAAACCCTTGTGTCTATTACAGTAACTGTGTGTACAGCTCTGCTGGCAAAGCCCTCTTGAACAGACTGAGGGAAAGAGGTTTCTGCCAGGTTTTTTTTTTTTGTTTGTTTGTTTTCTGCTCTTGCAGCAAACATAAGCACAGCTACCTTCTGTTAACTGATTAAAGTGTTTGGTGAGGGGGATGTGAATGCTTTACACCCTGAACCAGCACAGCTCTTTTGGTAAGCAGTATGTCCCTGCCTGTCCTTTATACTATCTTTGTAGTGTAAACTGGACTCTATTTTGTCTTTGAGAAAGGACCCATTATCTGCCTCCTATTTGTACAGTGCTTAGCACAACATAAGCTGCTCTTTAAGTACTTACCAACACCACCATGACAGGCCATTTGCCCTTGTGAAGGGCTTGGTGTGGTTTGTCACTGTCACTCTTTCTTACAAGACAAATACTTAAATTTCTTGATCCATTTTGCTCAGTAATGGACTGCTTCTCCTTACAGGGTGCTGGCAGGGACTAAACTACTTTATACTTCTGTAGTCTGTAAGTATTTAGAAAGTGAGTAAAATGCCAGTTCTGAAAAAGAGAAATTTGGATTGCCTTAGAAATACACGTGCTTTTTGCATACTGCAGTTGTGTGTGTCTGTGGGTACAAGACTTTATTTTTCAGAAGGCCGGGATATTTTTTGGGCATTAGGAGTGAGCAGTATGGATGTGGGTAGGGATGGCAAGGGAAGCAATCTGCAGAGCCCCATGCCTTACTTTCTGTCCTCCCCCAGAGCCCAGGTTCTTGCAGCAGCACACCAGACTGCTCCAGCACATAGCTGGTCTTAGGGCTGTCTGTTTCACCCCAGTGCAGTCTGCATGGAGCAGGTGCCCTTGTGGGAGTCAGACTGCTGGGTCAGAACCAGGGTTCAAGTGTGCTCCTGGCCCCTGGACTAGAAGCACAGGGACAGCCTCAGAGGCCATGTATTGCCCTTACACTGCCCCAGAAGGTTCATTGGTGGGCCCTGCATGTAAGGTGATGAGGCTCTGCATGGGTTTTATCACAATGAGAGGATGATGGTAGCAGCCTGGCCTGGCTCATGCCTGGCACAGCAGGGCATGCATAGCTGCCTTTCAGCATTGCCCCAGAGCTTTTCCTTGTCTTCTCTCCTGAAGTAAATGTATGGGACTATCACTTGGGGCTGCCATTTAAAGAAATAATTTTCCTTCACCCTTTTATGCCTGATAAACTTCATTAGTCATGTGACTGTCAGAAGGTGGGATCTGTAGCTGTTCTCTCTGGATAAAGAAAGTAGAAGACTTCCTGAATCACGGTGGTTTGCTATCGAACTCCATCCCAGGAAAGCAGCCCAGTATCCAGCTGCACTGGAGAACAGAGCAGTGACGTTTCTGACTGTGGACCCCTATGGTTCACGTAGCAGATCCTGCATGGAAATGTGTGTTTAGGTGTGAGGAAAAAGCATGAGTGGGAGGAGGCAGTGTGAGTAGAGCAGGAGCCTGTGCAATCTCTGCTCCACTGGGACATCAGCTAACTGTCAGGGCTGGCTTTGTGCCCTGATGGGACAGCTGAGGCTGCCTGGGTGGCAGCTGCCACCAGGTGTCTGCATGTGATTCAGGTGGGTGTGGGAAGCTGGAGAAGCAGGTTTCCAGTTTGCCTGGTGGGTGTGCTTCTGTGGTGGTGGTGATGGACTTGGTGGGGTGGGTGCTGCAACCCTTTTTTAGCAAACTTGAGTCCCCTTGCATATGGGGAAATATATCCTGTGAGCTGACTTCTTTCCCTTAGAGAGCATTTACTAGACTTCACTAAATATAGAGGCTTTGTATATTGCTTTGTCTGTTTTGAGGATAGTGGATACTTTAACAAACCAGGAATGAGTAGCTTAGTTGCAGAAATAATTTAATGCTCTTCTTCAGACTCTTTAAATAGACAGCAAAACACGGTGCTCTGATGGCCAGCGAAATAGAAAAGTCATTCTCCTGAGAAAGCAGATCTGAATTATTTCCACCATCACAGCAGGGTGCATTGCGTGGGGCTGGAACATACCAGGACATGTTGAATGACTGAAAGCAGGAAGTCATTCAGCTTGTTTTCATGCATGTGAAGAGAGGGGATAGAAGCAAAGAAAGAAGGCTGTATGCTCTTAATACCCTTGTTGTACTGTATTAAATGAGGTATCTTTCTGCTTTTTCAGTAGATCCAAATCCTTTTTAACTTCTGGACCTAAGGCAGCAAATTCATTGAGGATATACGGCTATAGCATTCTCAGTTTTGGTGTTATATGTGTGTGTATTGTTCTGATCTTATATAATTATAATTAATTGCATAACTATAAAGGCCTTCCTTCTGTAGGGCCTTTGACAGTGTTTCCCACGACATAATTTATCACTAAATTGGAGAGATATGGGTTTGATGAATGGACTGTTAGATGAATGAGGAATTGCCTAGACAGCTGCATCCAAAGATTTGTAGTCAACTTCTCAATGTCCAAATGGAGGTCAGAAGCAAGTGCTGTTCCTCAGGGGTCCCTAATGTTGTCTGTAGGGTTCAGTATCACCAGTGACATACAGTGGGTTTGAGAATGCCCTCAGCAAGTTTGAGGATGACACCGCGCTGAGCAAGTGCAGTTGATTTACAAGTGGGAATGGGTGTCATCCAGAAAGACTTCAGGCTAGAGTGGTGGGCCTATGTACATGGTCCTGGCCTTCACCTGCAGCATGGCATTCCCCAATTTCTATACAGACTGGGAGATCAGTAGATTAAGAGCGGCCCTGTGGAGAAGGACTTGGGGATACCGGTGGATGAAAAATGGGACATGAGACAGTGAAGTGTGCTTCAGCCCAGAAAGGCAACCATTTCCTGGGCTTCATAAAAGGAAGTGTGGCTAGCAGGTCAGCAGAGGTGATTCTCCCCCTCTCCTCTGCTCTGGAGAGACCCAGAGTTCAATGGCCTACAAGTTTGGTTGGTTGTTTGGTTGTTTTTTTGTTTTTTGCTTCCAAAATGCGTATTTGAATATCACTGCTTCCAGAGACCTCTGTTAGCTCCTACTGCCTGCTTTTCTGGTCATGTGAACAATTTCCTTGTGCCCTTAGCAACCTGCTTTTACTGTCTTCAATGTGGTGATGCAAACCAAATGTGAACAAAATTTTACTGGCATCTGGGTTAATTGCACTGTGACTCATCTTCTCCTGTATTACACCATAAACTGTAGAAGAGGCTTCTCTGCATCTATATTTGTTATCCTGTTCTCTGACTCACATAATGGTTAAGGTTGAAAGGGACCACTGGAGATGATCTAGTCCAGCCTCCCAGCTCAAGCAAGGAACCCTAGAGCATGTTACTCAGGATTGCATCCAGACATTTTTTTAATATCTCTAGTGAAGGAAACTCCACAACCTCTCTGGGTAATCTGTTCTGTTGTGTAGTCACCTGCATAAGAAAGGTATTCCTTATGTTCAGGTGAAACTTCTGTCAGTTTCTACCCATTGCTTCTTGTCCTGTTGCTCCACTGAGAAGAGCTTGGCTCCATCCCCTTGGGACATTCCCTTCAGATACCTACAGACACTGATCACCTTCCAGTTGTCTCTTCTAAAGGCTGAACAGGCCCAGCTTCCTGAGGCTCTCCTTGTAGGAGATATTCCAGTTCCTTGATCAACTTCATCATCCTTCCCAGGAGCTCCTCATCTCTCTGGTACTGGGGAGCCCAGAACTGGACACAGAACTTGTGAGTCTCACACATACACCGAATGAAATGTGGCCTCACTAGGGATGAGTAGAGGGACAGGATCACCTCCCCTGGCAGTGCTCTTCCAGGATACCACAAGGGCACTGCTGGCTTGGCACTGCCAAGCAGATCAGCCCCAAAGGCACTGCCAGCAGATCAGCCCAAGCCAGGTACCAGTCCCCAGGTTCAGGACCCTGCACTTATTTTTGTAGAATTTCACACGGTTCCCCTTTGCCCATCTCTCCAGGCTGTTGAGGTAGGTCCTTCTGAAGGGCTGCACAGCCCTCTGGGGTATTGGCCACTGCTCCCAGCTCTGTGTTGTCAGTGAACCTGCTGGGGAGGCATCTGTCCCTCCATCCAAGTCATTGATGAAGAAGTTAAACAATACTGGGCCCAATATTGAACCTTTGGGGACCCCACAAGTGACAGGCCTCCTAGACCCTGTGCCAATGATAATGATGCTCTGGGATTTGCCATTCAGCCAGGTCTCAATCCACCTCACCATTCACTTGTCTGGTTCACATACCTAAGTTTGCCTATGTGGGTGTGATGGGAGATAGTGTCAAAAGATTTGCTGAAGTCCAGGTAGACAACAGCTACTGCTCTCCCCTCATGTCTCCAGCCAGTTGCCCCCTTGTAGGCTCCAGCATGCTTTAAAGGTTTAAGTTGCTATGCAGCTGTGAAGCATCTGAATCATCTGTGAAAAGTGCATGCTCTGAGAGGAAGATTGTACTTACCAATGTTTAGCTGATTGAAATGCAGTTACATTTAGTTATGTTTTTGTACAGGAAACTAAAATACGGCTTTACAGCTGTTCAGCTGTGACTTTTTTTGTGTTGTTGGTACTTTCAGTAGTATCAAATCTAACTAAATTTGACACTTTAAAAAAACGTATGAATTTTGTGGAAAATCACACATTTGCCAAAAAACAGGGTTCATGGAGCTGTTCAGTTCTCTTTTTCTGATTTGTGTAGACAGTATTTGGCAATTACCAGCAGCTATAGGGCAGGAAGAGATAAGTGAAGGCAGAAGAGATCTATGTCAGCTAATTCATATCATGCAAGGCAGGTCTTTGACAGTCTTCTTTCTGAAGAACAGTGTTAAAAAGTCAAGGTGATAGAAAAAAAGCAATATTGGAGCTTTTTGTGATACTTAGAAAATATTTTTCTTCTCCTCAAATTGGCACTTCAAAGGGACACAAAGTGGTAGTTTAATTGATTTCTTGGCAGCCTTCAGGTGAGTATTACAAAGCAAATGCACTTAGTTGCTGGCTGTGTGTGTCTTCTCCCCCTGCCCTGTAGAGCTGTCCCACCATAACTTTCTTATGGTCCAAGAAGAAATAAGATAAAAAGGAAGAATGGAAAAGTTTAACATGTTTCTGCTCTTGTCTACCACAGTTCTTGTACAGAGTCCCTCCACTCCCAAAGAAAGCAAAAATTAGAAATGTATTATTTAGAGTAGCTCTGAGTTTCACATTATGCGTCTTTTCCATGGTAGAGAAAGTGATTTATTTGTTTCAATAAATGTGATACCTTTTGATCAACTGGTCTGTGTAGAACAGTGTCATCTTCTTACACAGGGCTCAAGTCCAAGTAGTTTGTCTTTTTTTTTAAATCTGAGAGAACTTGTCCCATTAGCTTCTTTCTGAAAAAACCTCAGTTTCTTCTTCCTTTAGACAGCCAAACCAAAGCATTCCTTCTCAAATGACTCCTCAAACTTGCCAAGTTTTCTTTCTTTGCTATCTTTGCGTGTTAATGCATCCACCCTAATCTGAGCCAGGATGCACAGATTTGGTCCCAAGGCTGCTGATGCACAGAACCATGGTGATAGGGAGGAAAGAAAAAAACACTTAAAAAGGGAAGGGGTCCTTCTTGATCACTGAAGCAATCCCCTATCTTTCATTTACTGCTTGCAATGCCAAAGAAGAATAAATTTAAAGATACAGAGGAAAAAGTATCTATTTTGAGTGAAGTTCTGGCTTAACACTGTTTTTATTACTGCTTTTGTTTCTTCTGCAGAGTGGGAAGGCCCCAGTTAAGGACATGTTCACAGATCTGAAAGATGGAAGAAAGCTTTTGGACCTTTTGGAGGGTCTGACGGGAAAACCTCTGGTAAGGGAAACATCTGAGTAATATTTCCATCTATTTAAAAAAAAAATCAAATGAATGAATAAACAAAACACAAACTGAGGCATGTGATTTTTTTAATTTGAATTTATTTAATACCCTATCTTGCTTGTAATGTGTACTTGTTCTCTGCAGTTCCAGTGAAATTCCCATGAACTCCACTCATGAGATACAGGGTCAGGCTGAAGGTTAACTGTGTAACCCTCTCTTCAGGGTTTACATACTGTCTAGCAAAGCATGTAAAACCAGTGGTGTTATTCATAGAGTATATGTTTTTAATAGAGATCTTGTAAAGGTCTGTTTCTGGATGATCAAGTAGACCTGTGTTCAGGTGGATCCCTATGGGCTTTTAGTAAGTTTGTGAAAGATCACTTAAAGAAAAAATACAATAATTAGTAGGTAAAAATCTGCATCTCCGTTGAAAAATTTTTTTGATTACAGACAGGATAAGGCTGAAAACTGCTCAAATTGTGTATGGGAAAGTGTGTGTGGCTGAAAAATCTTTCCCTGCTAACAATGATGGCTCTTCAGAAAGATGCATGAGATATGGTGAAACCTGTGCTATTACTTGGGATTCATTTCTTGATTTGACTTTTTGTAATAAGTTTCAAATTTCTTTATGGACCTTATGAGGAACCTTCAGTCTTACAAAATTTCATGTTACAAGCTTACCTTTTTTTTAAGCAGATGTATTTTACTCACATGTTTAATAATTTGTGGTGTGATTTGAAGTATGCTGAAGACAACAAGAGGGGTTTTTTTGTTTTAAGTTGATTAATGTTTTCCAAGTTCAGCTTCATGCTTTTGCAGTATGATCACTTTCTGCCACGGGAATCAAATTATGGTGATTAAAAGCAAATGGACTGGCAGGTATTGTCAAGAGTTGGAGGTTTGGTTTTTTGGTAGTTTTTTTTTGGGTTGTGTTTTTTTTTTTTATTATTCCCCCTGATAGTAAAAGGAAGGGAAAGTCAGGAAGCATAACTTCTTCCCAGTATGCAAAGATTTAGCAGGCTTTTGGTGCCAGAAAAACAAATTGCTGCTTGTTCTCTCTTAGGAGCCAAAAAATTTCAGCTACTCTGGCAAATGTTCAAAAGCCTCAGATTTTCCCCAGGAACTCTTCCTTTGCTTTTGCATTGCCAGTTTATAATTCTGTAGATGCTGGGAATAAAAGTTTTGAACTTACTGAAGATGAGCTGAAACATGTTTTGAATCCAAGGCCTGTCCTGTGCCTTGAATTGGGGAATATTGTTCTGACCAGTTTTCATTTTGAAATTGTTGTGGATCATCTTGTTTGGTTTTTCTTACTACTACTAAAAGAAAAAAAAAAGTTAGAATCAGAGAATTTTTCTTCAGTTTTGCTTGGTATGTCCATTAATTCTGTTGTTGAACAGATTGTAACTTTTTATTTTCAGCCTAAAGAACGAGGTTCCACACGAGTACATGCCTTAAATAACGTCAACCGAGTACTTCAAGTCTTGCATCAGAACAATGTGAGCATGTTTTTCCACAGCTTTTCGTGAGATTCTTTAGTTCATTGTTGTGTGTAAATGAATTCAGAATGCAGAGAATAAAGATTTTTCGTACCTAAAATGAGACTTCATTGAGACAGGTGAACTGATCGTAGTTTCTTACCTGTTGTAGAATTTTAGTGTCCAGCAATTTTGTGAGATCTTATAATGCAAACTAAGTAATGGTATTAACTCACTAATCACAAAACTCTGGTTTGTTGAGATGTGTGCTGCTCCCAAGAAAAAGGTGCCTTGAAATTTTGCAATTGCATAGCTGATGAACACAGCAGGACAAAAAAATAATTTCCAGTAATGCTGCATAACTTGTGCAGAAATCTCTAAGTGGATGGCAGGTTTTGTGTATCTGTTTTTTTGTGTCCTGCTCTCAGTTTCCAGCAGGGTCTTTTCATTGACTTCTATCAGCTCTGTGCCAAACTTGTAGTGCTTCTAATTTGTGGCTTTGGTAACTGATCGAAAGAACAAACAAGCAAACAAAATCAAATCCTCCTTTAAAAAAAATAATAATAATTTGGTTTAATATTTGTTTTGCTGTCTGGAAGGCAGTAGTGCTATAGTAAAGTGATTTTAGTTTTTCTTCCTTTTTTGAAGAACAATTCCTGATAAGTGTGCTCTCTATACTTAGAATTTCTATTTGTGAATGTCAGGTCACTAAAATAACTTCATAAGAACATTTTGGCAATAAAATACATCAAATACAAGAAGGCATGGGCATATTTATATAAACTGCTGATTGAGAGTGATACCAACATGCTGTATTATACTGCAATTTCCCCTCTGTGTTGGTGGACTAGTGTCATGTTTCTTAGAAGCAGACAAAGCTAGCAGTAGGTTGTTTGTTTTGTTCTTTGAGGTACTGTAAATATTGATTAACTTTTTAAAGGATAAATAATGAGTTTTTCAGCTTGAAATTGATTTGTTTTACTATAACAATAAATGAAATGATACTGAATTGCAATAAATAATTATTTCTTCCTTAAGCTGACAGGATCTGGGTTTCTGGAAGTAAACAGATGGTCTTAGTTAGCTGAGGGTTGATAAGGTCACGCACTTGATTTATGCCTACTGCTTAGCTTCATTAGAAAGTGTGTTATGATGGAGGGAAAAGGCATCCACTGAGAAGCAGTTGCATTCTGTTGCTTGAGAGCTTGTGGGCTATAAAATATTCATAACTTGTTGGAATAATTTATAGAAGTGTTTAAATATATATTGTAAGGATCAGACCAACCTAGGGTGTAGGTGATCGAGTGATCCTGTGAACTTCATCCTTTAAGCAGAATGGTTCCCAGTAAGGAATTTCTACTTTTTTGATTTGTCAATCAAATAAAAAAAAAAAATTGAGGAGCAGACTTGCTTAACTTTCACTGTCCTATCAGATCCTTCTTGCTTGCATTTCTGTTGCTCAGTTTTGACTGCTGGTATGCACCTGTATATTAGAGGAGAGAATAAAACTCTTTCAGTGGAATATTTTCTTTGGTGCCATCTTTTGTCATGCTATTTAAGCAGTTGTCATGACCAATTCAGATGAATGCTTCTCTGTCAACTCTGCTTTTCTCTTTAACTACTTTTTATTTCAGAGTACTTGGTAATACTTGGCTGGACAGCCAGGGATGTGGGGTGGGGTTGTGACTTGAAGCTGTGATAACAGTGTTTAATAGAGAGTTGATCCAACCTTTCCAGGTGGAGTTGGTGAATATTGGAGGAACTGACATCGTTGATGGAAATCACAAGCTGACGCTGGGGCTGCTGTGGAGCATTATCTTGCACTGGCAGGTGAGAGGCTGCTGTGAGATCTCTTCCTTTCCAGGAATCATGCACATTGTTCTGCTGGGACTTTTGCAAACCTTCCCAGGCTTTTGGTGGCAGAAAACACTGCTTCTATTTTGGGCTGGTAAATAAAGGCAGGCCAGTATTTGGTTTCTGCTCTCAGTCTATTGGCCGCCTCCCATGATCCGTATTCTCGTATGTGCCCAGTTGTGCTCAGCGGCTCAGTTTAGTTCCTGCTGGTGTGAATTGCAGAGAGGCTTTTCGGGCTGAGGCATTGTATTTATATCCCTTCCTCAAGGGCTTGGGGCAGGTAGTGTTTTACTGTTTAGGTAGCTGTGTTTGGCTTGCATCTTACATGCTGCTCTGTAGGTTTGTTAGTCTCACAGACTGAATTGCTCCTGATTTGTCCAAGTATCTGCGAAGATCATTGAATTCAGTGGGAGGGACCTTGTTTGATGTGTATGACTAGTACCCAAACAACAAACTGCTTTTGTTGGATGAGCAGAAAACCTATGCAAGTTGTATTTTTAGAGTTTTTTACCTGGTGGAAGCACAGTACAAGGCAGTGAGGAGTATTGTTTCCTGTGTTTAGCACAGACAGCACCAAGGAGAGTGGGAGGATCATAATTGTAAGAGTAATGTCTCATTATTACATGAAGCATCACTGGTTCCTGTAATCAGTAGAGTGCAAAGACGGCCTGAAGACTGCTGCTCCCAAATTTCATGTGAGGAGTTAGAGTTTGATTCATAGCTTTTCATGGGGAAGACCTTTTCATGTCTTGTGAAGTAATTTGTTTTTGTAAGGAGGAAAAGTGGGGCATGTGTCTGTAAGGTGTACTTGTTGCTGTCTTGCAGGTGAAGGATGTCATGAAGAACATCATGTCAGATTTGCAGCAGACCAACAGTGAGAAGATACTGCTGAGCTGGGTTCGGCAGTCCACGAGACCTTACAGTCAGGTCAACGTTTTGAACTTTACCACGAGCTGGGCTGATGGACTCGCCTTTAATGCGGTGATTCACAGACACAAGTAAGTAGCAAACAGCTTATCTTCGACCTAGTGAAGTAAACAGCTTTTTTCCTGTGTCTTCATGCTTGAGCATTTGACAGCTTCTAGCCTATTTTGGTGATTCATTGTCAAGGTTTTTTGTTTGTTTGTCTTTTGTTGTGGTAACAATAGCAGTGGTGGGATACTGCCAGAGCCTTGCTAAGGCTGGAGCCAAGACAGGAGTGTAACACTGAGCTCCTGCACATGCACAAACACTTGCTAATTGGAGTGGATTTACATCCCACTTGCTATGCAGTTTTACAGTGACTATATTGAAAGGGTCTCTGTGGGGGAAGGGGAAGTTGAGTCTCCTTCACCTGTACTTCCTTCTTTCTACCTGCCCTCCTCTGCAAATAGAAACATTTCTTCCACTGGAGATTGCCATATAATTTCGATAAGAAGGTCCAGAAGCTTCAAAGTGAAGGAATGAGAGACTGTAGCTTTTGTAGTGTTTTTTAATATAACTTACTTGAAAGACAATGTATGCAGTTCTTTCAGGAGAACTGTGGGGCAGAATATCGGAGGGTAATAGAACACTTCAGGTATCTGTAAAGCTTGTTCATTATACTTTATAAGGAATAACGTTAAAGCTTCTTTCCACAGATCTTTTCTGTTCTTCCTGATTTTTGAAGAACTCTTCAGTAGTTTAAATAAATCATCGTTACAGATTCTATTAAAGTTGCATACCTTTTTTTACTTCTTTCTAAAAAATCTCTTCTTTGAGATCTACTGGGAAATCCATTCTAATTCAGTGTCTCTTAAATGAAGTCAGCTCATTGCATTCCAAGGTCTGACTGGTCTTACCCATAAATAACCATTTTAATGTGGAAACAGTATAATAATTTCTAGAATTTAACCAGACCTCCTAGCCACTAGGTATTTGACACAGCAAATGCTTTATACTCATGTTTACACCCAGCAGATGCAAAGTGTTTGCAGAAAATACATTCACTTTGGCCTGTGGTAACTGCAGTAGGCTCTGTCTCAGGCTTGCTGGCTTCAGGCCAGGTCTGCCCTGACATACCTCTGTGTCTTGTGGACCAGAGCTGGCTTGTGTTCCGCCTGCATGCATGTGTAAGGAGGGTCTGCACCATGCTGAGGGCTTCTGCGAGTTTGGAAGGACTGTTATGCAAAGACAGAGCAATGCTAGCAAAGGTCTTGCTGGAATTTATCATAAGTATTAGTAAGTCCCTTCCCTGGATGGTATGAGCAGGAGTGGTGATTTTCCTACCAGCACAGCTGCCTGTAGTGGCCTTGCTCTGCTGCTGAATGTGTGAAGCTTTGTGATGGAGAGTGTGCCAGCTTGAGACATAAATGAGACCTAGGTGAACTGAGAGAAGCAGTAAAGTTAGTTTTATGCTGTTTGTTGTCCTTATTTTCTCATGATTATGTGCTTAGGCTTTGCAGGATCTGAAATCTGTGAGCTCTGCCCTTTTCAGAGCACTGTTAAGTAGCAAAAGCCTCAGCTGAAAGCTTTGACTGAATAACTGTGCTTTTCTGTGGCTTCCTAAAATCTGGGCCCAAGCCTTTTATTCCCTATTCCTTGGAGTCTGACGGCTGCTGGCATGTCAGAATTCAGCTTTGTTGTCCCTGGGCAAAAGTTCTTTAGTCAGAGAAGCACCATTTTCCCCACACTCTTGAGAAATCTTGAGCTGGGTTTCTCTTTTCAGCTTTGAAGGAGAGACTTTAAATGCATTTCCAAGGAGATTTGGGCAGGTTGCAGAAGTGATAGGAGAACAAAGCTACTTAGCTTACCCAGACGGTAGTGCTTTCCTACTTAAGGGGCATTTTTCAGTATTGCTTTTTTATTTTAGTTTAATATGACACTGAAAAGAGGAGAATCTTCATGGATTCCATTAAGAGATATAATATCTTTATTTTATCTCTATGTATCTATCAACTACTGTTAGTTGTATTACCTCTTGGCTATGGTATCTAATAATTCTGTAACACCTGCAGCATGTAAGTAACCTGTTATCTCATGTAATTTTATTAGCATTTTACTGTACTGGTCTCTTTCATTATCTAATATTAGCTTAGTTCCTCTTTGAATTGAATTCAGCTTTTTGGTTTGATTTTCTCTTGGGTAAGTACCTAATTGTGATTTATTTAAACTTTTGGTTTTCAAACTCAGAGTGTCTACTAAAGATTTACATGAATCTATGGTTATTCCTGTTGCTTTTGCATGGATGTACAATATTCCACGAGCTTCTATGTATATCTTTGTTCCTGCTCACCTTGCTTTCTTTTGGCTTTTGGTTCTCAGACTGTTGGCTTATGGCCTTCCTGTTTCACAAACGTAATGTCTTGACAGATGATAAAGGATGCTCTTAGGTCGATTTACAACTGAATCAAGTATTAAAAGATTTAAAAGCAAGCCCATCTCTTCCTCCCCAAGTTCTATGAAGTACAGAATCAATAGCTGTGTTTTGATGAGAAGCCACTGTTGCAGGAGAATGGAAAGTGTTTTAGTGGCTCTGCAGTTGTGCTGCTGCAGCATTTGGCTGGTCATGCCCCATGGGTGTAGGTACTACAGCGAGGAATGGGCCCTGTTTGCTCCCTCTGCTTCCTGTTGTGTGCTCTGCTCTTTCCCCTTGAGACCCACCAGTGTGTTTTGGGTGCACAGCTGCACTGGTGGTGTCCTCGGGTTAACAATGATCTTAGATGAAGGCTGCTGACACTGCAAACTGATCAGCTTCTTGGCCTGATTTGCATTGTGACTCATGAGCACTTGTGATGGGGTGTTTTCTTCTAGGCTGCTTTTTGTTATTGGGGGAAAAAGACCATGGGGAAGGGTGAGCGAGTTGGGTGGAGACCACTGTTTCTCCTGGATGTGATGGTCTGGGGTGGTCACTGAGCCACATCACAAGTTTGGAATGATGTTTTCCAGGAACAGAGTGAGACTCTGGATTACCCAGCAGCACCTGATACAGAAAATGTGTAGTAACAGTAATGCTGTGAAAGGAACTGTTGAGGAAAACTGGTTCAGGGATAAATTTTAAACAAAGCTTGTGCTCTTGCTAGTGGTGTTTGATCTCCTGTTGCAGTCAATGACTTTATGTTCAGGACACGGAATGGACGGTGAATGTTGCTGTGGGCATGCAGTCAATTAATTTGTGATTGTCAGATTCTCGCTAATGAGTGCAAATACATGCTTGTTTTTTGCATTTGTGTATATGCACTTATGTTGGTATTTGGTATATATGTTTATGATTATATTACTTGGGTAGCTACCATCATAAGCATAACATAATATTCTGCATGGTATGGAATTTTCTTTTGGATAAAATTTGCTTTCTTCCTTGTTTTGCTTTTACTTTTAGACCTGAGCTGTTCAGTTGGGATAAAGTTACAAAGATGTCCCCAGTTGAGAGACTGGAAAATGCTTTCAACACAGCCAAGAACCACTTAGGAATTGAGAAACTGTTGGATCCTGAAGGTGGGATATAGTTATTTTACTTGACAAGAAGTTTTTTTTGAGCTCTCTTAAAAGAAATTTCTTCTAGTGACACTAAGTATGGATAAAAATTCCATCAGCTTTGTGCAGTGCTATTTTATTTCAAACCTTTAAATCTGGGGTTAAAATAATGGCATTTGTAGGGTAAGGGTATGGATGTACATGTGTAGGCTTTGGCATTTTGAATATTAAGGTTCGGGTTGACTTTCCATCCAGAAACTGTCTAAGAGAGGTGGAGTTGGTACACTGCTTTGTTTCCTCTTAGGTAGGAGGTATGCTGCAAGAGTGTGTGCTTTTCAGGTGCAGTAGAGCATTCTGTATGGGATGGGATGGTTTAAGAGCCTATAATCGGTTATTTTTTATGTGCACACTGAGCAGCAGTAGCTGCCAGTGAGTGCTGCGAGTACTCACTGCCTAGCAATGCCTACCAGGAAGCCTTTATGGCTCCTTCTTAAAATACTGAGCTGTTACAGCTCTGCTTTGAAGTGAGCCTCCAAAGGTTCATTCTCTTGAATGAATCAAGCTCTCAAACTTCAAGCACTGCCTTCTTATGAAAAAAAAACATTAACTGAATGGGTACTGCTCGTAAGGCAGGAGAATTGAACCTGGCTCAATGAAACACTTTCCAGTGTGGAAAATAAGAAAACTACCTGACTAATAATGGGGTGGGGAATAGACCCTAAGTGGAAATGTTTATGTAGGATGCCGTCCTTGAATTACACTTGTGCTTGGGAGATGCTTCAGAACAATTTTCCCCAAACAGATTTTATTCCTTAGTAACTTCATGTCTGAGTTCTTACTTCAGAAAGATCAAGACTTTTAATGTAAATTCAGTTCCAGATGTAGTAAATTTTTTATTTGCATTTTTTTTCCCTCCTTCATGCTACTTTTAAACTATGTCAAACCTGGTCTCGAAGTTAAAAACTTATGAAAGGCTACTTAACAGGAGAATCTGTGATTTGTACAATATGTGAATTGTTACCTGTGTTTTATGTAATGATTCTAAAAATTTTTCTTCATTTATTTTTCCCCATGTTTTATCTTTTTGATGCAGATGTTGCGGTACAGCTTCCAGACAAAAAGTCCATTATTATGTATTTAACTTCGTTGTTTGAGGTCCTTCCTAAGCAAGTCACAATGGAAGACATTCGGGAGGTGGAAACCCTTCCAAGGAGATACAAGCAGGAATGTGAGGTTGAAAAATTCAGCATGCAGCAGGTGTGTCTGTCATCAAAGTCAGCCTTTCTTTTTTTGATGTGTAATTTTAGCTGATCTTCATGTTTGTCAGTTAACTCTGGAACATACCTTCTGTCTTGAGCAGCACAGCTGGGAAGATATGAAAAATCATAGCCTCTTCTTTGTCATTAACTTCTGTCTTTGTCTTCCTTTTTCTTTTCTGATACATGTACAAAATCCCATGTATTGAGGTATAAAATTCCATTTGGGTTATCCTGCTTTTTTAAAAAGTTATTCTTTTTTGTTTCATATGTCTTGATCAGCTGAAGAGGGTGGTCCAGAATCTTTAACTGAATTTGCAGTGGAACTTGTGGTGGTCAGTGTTAGTCATGAGATTTTGGTTGGTTTTGAGATTCACTATTGAAAGAGCAAGATTAAAGTTGTATTTTCTATCCAGTTTCTTTACTAATGAACTTTCATTTTAATATAGTGACTTTGACCTTTCTCATGAAAATGTATCCAATGATTACTTTTAACATTTTTTGAAAGATTAAAAGATATCTTAGTTCTATTTTTAATACCATTTGGGAGGGCATCTTCTGTGCACTTCTAAGACATCTCTTTCCTCTTGGCTGCCTAGACTGTAGCACTTGAAGAAGACCAGGACAGTTCTAGAGCAGAGACTCCCAGCACAGTGACAGAGGTGGATATGGACTTGGATAGCTACCAAGTTGCTCTGGAAGAAGTCCTTACATGGTTGCTGTCAGCTGAGGATGCATTTCGGGAACAGGAGGAAATATCTGGTGATGTTGAGGAAGTCAAAGAACAATTTTCCACCCATGAAGTAAGCTTCTCTTGAAAATTCTTTTGTTGTGGTTTGGCTTCTTTCTTGTGTGTGTGTGTGTAAATAAGCTGCAGAACTTCCATTTCCTAGTTTTTATTCAAGGTGAAATTGACCTTTTTAGAAGAACCTAGAGTGGAGCATGCTTTGAAACCGTCATGTGGTTTTTTTTAAATCACCCGTTGGTGGCTGGCTTACTGGAGTACGTAATACAAAGGCAATTTGATCCAGGCTGATTTGTACCTCCCTGCTGCCAATTACTAAAAAGCCTGGTTAGCCTTATGCCACTTGCTGCTAAATGAGGGTAATGCTGAAATTGATAATCATGTCAATTTATTCTGTGATGATTAGGATGGTTCATTTCAGAAACACATGCTGATGCTTCCAAATTATTCTTGTTTCCAAATTTTGGTTTGACTTTGTTCTAAATCTGAACAAATGTCCTGATGTTGCTAGAATTTTATTGTCATTTTAGATGTTTTAGTTTTCTCCTATCAGCTTACTGTATAAAATAGAATATAGATTTTGAATGCTAATCAATATGGGGACTTTTCCTTGTGCTACATTTTTAAAGCCATGAAGCAAAGGAAGAGGTGTTCTGGATTTACAGTAAATATGTTTCTAATTCATGGGGTTCTAATTGCTTTCCTACAATACGTTTCAGATCTTGTTTTAATTTCTGTTGGCCATAAGTAAGTTTCTGTTTCATATTCTTGGTGTGTTTGTTTGAAGGCTGTCTTCTCCCAAACAGATCTTTCACTGAGGTGGTCAGCTTCTTTTTTCTGTTTTATTGGATCCAGCATTTTTGTAGCGCACGGAAAATCTTGTGTCAAAGAAAGGAACAGGTCTGTCATCCTCATGCATTTGATGGTTTCAGCTCATTCTACAACACTGTTTCAAACATGATAATTTTTTAGGGTATTTACCAAGTCATAAACTCCAATAGGACCTCACAGTGATGTGTCTGCTTGTACTATTTCCAGGGTTTTATGATGGAACTGACTGCGCACCAGAGCAGTGTGGGCAATGTTCTGCAGGCTGGAAACCAACTGGTGGCCCAGGGAAATCTGTCACCTGAAGAAGAATTTGAGATCCAGGAGCAAATGCTGCTGCTGAACTCCCGCTGGGAGGAACTCAGGGTGGAGAGCATGGACAGGCAGTCCCGGTGAGTTCATGGCACATAACCTTTTCTAGAAGTTCGGAACTGACCTCTGGTGCTTGCTGTGTTTTGGAGAATTTGGTTTCCATCTGTTGGTAAGACTTTTTTTAAGAATTAACATTTCAGTTTGTGACACAAAATCCACCTTCATACTTTATAAGGTGAAACAAAAGGAATGAGTATAACTAATTGGGGGATGTTTTTGGATCATTATGTAAAGTATTTTGGGAATTATGTAGATGTGCCAGACTAAATATGTGGTATTTAAATGCAGTAGTTACATAAACTACTAAAACAATATAAGAAAAACATTTAAGTTTCTCAATACATTGGATGTGGATATCTATGGGTATTTACACAACTAAAAAGCATTTAGAATAATTTTTTCTATATGTGGGTTACCAAGGTGAGAGCTGCACATCAAAGGAGAAACTGTGTTTTGTTGTGACTCTCAGCCTAGACTTTAGTACCCCATTGGAAGAAATAATCCCTGGTAGAAATTGCATAATTCATGAACATCTTTTGAGAAAGAAACAAGGATATTTATGTGTTCCTTACCTTAATGGTGAAAATTTTATTTGATGGTAGGTAACTGTTTTATGTATGGCCTTGCTTCTTTTCTATATGAACTAGAATTTAGTTCCTTTCCTGGGCAAAGCTGTGTCTGAAACAACCCTGTGCTTCCCCCTGCAGCCTGCATGACGTGCTGATGGAGCTCCAGAAGCAGCAGTTGCAGCAGCTGTCTGACTGGCTGACAGTCACAGAAGAGCGCATTCAGAAGATGGAGTCTCAGCTCTTAGCAGAAGATTTGGAGTCACTTCAAAAACAGCTGGAAGAACATAAGGTAAACCTTTTGCCTTTTATGTGATATGTGTAGGAGAAGTATTTGGAAGATGTGTACATTGGTCGGTTCCTTAACTGAGAAACTTGATTGTCAGAAGTCGTATGTGGCTGCATTTGGTGTTTGGAAAACAATGATGATGGTGTAAAAAGGAATTAAAAGCCTTAACTTCACACTTGAGCACTGCTGACTAGCAGGAACTATTATATTTGCTTCATGCAGGAAATTAAACCTTTAGGGAAAATTGTTACCCTTACTTTGTGCAGAGAATAAGGCCTCTCCTGGTAAGCTGTTGATGTGAGGAACAGTAAGAAAGGTACTTTAGACAAACTTGCCCTTAATGACTGGCAGGCATTGCTAACGCCTGCTTGAGACTTGCACATTAAAATAATGTGGGAGTTACAATGATCAGGGCCTTCCAATACACTGATTCCAATCCCTGCTTTTACAGGGGTTGCATTCTAAGGGGGTGCTTAGACGCTGCTTTCTGATGTGGGCAATATTTTGGAAGTGTTTTTTTTCTCAACTGAGTTTTTGGGTTCAAGTCCAGGCTTTCTTATCCTGCAATGTTTTTGTGAAAGAGAAAGATGTCCTTTTGATATTTGACATGGTTGCAGCTTTCATTTTCATGCTCAGTGCTGAGGTTTGACCTTCTTCCCAGCATGGGACATACCTCACAGAACAAGAACACTGGAGTATTTTTAGTCTGTGTAGTTTCCTGTTCCACATTTGCATTCTTTCCTTTGTTTTCAAAGTCTGGGAAGTTTGAGGCATGTGTTTCATAGAGTAGCTTAGGATATGCTGGGATAAAAAGTGACATTTACACTACTGTAAAGGTATATTGATCTTACGAAGATATTTTATAGTTGGCTTTAGCCATGGAATCTGTTCTTCTAGAAGTTGTATGAATATGTAAATATACAGATTGTTTTAAACTAGTCAGAATTGCATGTTTTCTGCAGTTTTTTACTTATCTTAGGAGCATCATGGTCAGTTATTGCACTGTTGATACTTATGAAATTATATATTCAATTCTTAAAAGATGAATGTTCTTAATGATTTCTGTTTGGCATGCCCTGTGTTCGTTCCTTATTAACAATAGCAGCTTCGTGTAGAAACACTTAACTTCTCCTACCTATAACATCAGACATATGGAATGTCAATGCAGTTGTCATCTCATTCTCCTAGTCAAGTATGGGACATACATCTTAAAGCACTCCATCTGTTACAGCATTTTAAGAGAATGGTTTGGGGTTCATTTTGAGCAGCCTTTTGCTTACATTTATTTGAACTGTTCAGTGATTCCCAGTGGTAAAATCTGTGCTTAAGTGTTGAATCTGAAGTACCAAAGTCCCTTTGCCACAGCAGCTGTGATAATCACTGTGGCCAAAATAGCAAATGCATTCAAAGTTGGTAACCTCTGATTTGTTCTTGTAGAGCCTGCAGAGTGACATAGAGGCAGAGCAGGTGAAGGTCAACTCCCTAACACACATGGTGGTCATTGTTGATGAAAGCAGTGGGGAAAGTGCAACAGCTATTCTGGAGGAACAATTGCAGGTAAAATCTGAGAGCCCTTTTTTTTTAACTGTAGTATTAGGCACTTAAAACATTTTCATGTAATTGTTAATCAACATTTTTGTGTTAAAGACAATTTAGAAAGAAATTTAAAATAAAATTTTCTTTAGAAGTAATAATAACTTAAAGAATTATTAAATCAGCTCAAGGTGGAACCTGCAACATGGCTTTGGTGACTTTCCAGCTGTTTGCATTCCCACTTAGTTAGGCACTTCTGTAGTGTATCCTTTCAGCAGTTTCATTAAATGTGAAGATGCACATGTAAGTTATTTTCTTTAGGAAGTTAAAATGTTATAGGAAAAATACTTGAAGACATGAACACAATTTATCTAGGAAATATACAAGGTATTTTCCTGTCACTTAGGACTGTAACTTGAAGTACAGTGAGTATGAGAGAATTTTTTCAAACAGAATTCATGCTACTTTGTTCACTCCTTTTTAAGTCAATCAAATAGCTCAAAGACTTGAGCAAAAACAGAGTTAAGGACATAGGTAAATGTTTTTGGAAGTGTTTATCTCCAGCTCTGTGCAATACAGTGATAGCAGTAATGGACAGAGAAGTAGATACAATGTAGAAAGAAGTTAATGTGAAGTAGAAACGACACGGTTGAATATGTGGTTTTGGAGTTTCTTTGTGAGATTTGTGATCATTCCTGAGTGTTCTGTGCTTTTGTAGAGGCTTGGTGAGCGGTGGACAGCAGTTTGTCGTTGGACTGAGGATCGGCGGGTGAAGCTGCAAGAAATTCAGCTTTTATGGCAGGAGCTGCTGGAAGAACAGGTGAGTGGCTGTTCAGCTTCTCAGAGTGACTGGTCGATTTGGGGAGGGGAAAAAAACAACAAACCAAGACAGCCCAGTCAAACCCCTGACTGGGGTTAAGCAACTTAGAGAAAAAAAACCTTGGAGACCTAGATTTTGTAATTGTTGGGATTCCCAGTAATTTCTAAGGACTAGAGCAGCTCTGAAGTGCAAGAGAAGTATTTTTCCAAAGTTTAAGAATAAAAGTTAATAACTCCTTATAAAATAATTTCCAAGGTATCTTGTAAAATGGCCAAGAAGTGGGAATATCTGTGATACTTAAAGACTTCATTGTCATTTTCCTATCTGGTAGTTTTGTAATTACAGAAATCTTATGAATTAAGGTATATGTGCTTCCAGCATGAACACATGTACATGGTTGTGCAATACCAATCAAGAGATACCTATTTTAAAAATCAGTAACATTGAGCATTTGGTCAATATAGTGAAGCATGCAGCTTGTTTCATTTTGCTGGGTTCAGGTGAACAGTTGAATTATGAAGAAGATGGCACTGTGAATGTTTTCTAGCTTTGATATCATGCATTTTACATATAAAATATGTTCAAATGCAAATTAACTGATGGCATTAAAAATGTGGTAACAGAGCTGCATGTGCTGTTTTCATGCCTAGTACTTGAGGTTGTTTCATTTCTCCGCTTAAAATATTTGATCTTTTTGTCTTTAAAGGTTTTACTGAAATTGTTTTTCTTTCTTAATTGATGATATTTATCACTGTAAGCTACTGTTTCAATAAGGCAGTACTCACAGGTTGTTTAGACATTTGAAAGAAGTAGAACAGTGCTGGTATAGCTACTGGTATCAGTTGCAGCCTGGTTTCTTTGACAAAGATGTTTTGTCTGTGTTCTTTGGGACTGCATGTGTGTTTCTCCCTTACCCCTCCCATATTTGTTTGTAGTATATTGATAAGGTGAATTTGTAGCTCATGTGACCTTGTTGTTAATATGGACCCAAGGTTAAGATTCTGGTTTATCCTGTGCCAAGTATCTGTTGATATATGTTTCTTTAAAATAATGCTTTGTCAACTGTGTATGTATGTCCAGAAAATTGTGTGCTAATGTTTTCTGGCAACTCTCGGGCCATGGTAACTCAGAGCTGAGAAATAAAGATTGCCCTAAAATCCTTGCTGTGTATGTTAGAGTTACGGACTTCAAGTGCTCTTAGTTTTGATGACTCTGTCATCATGTCAACACATTTGTCTCTTTCTGCCCTTACATTTGTTTGGGGACCACTCTGACTATTACAATACTTTTAAAAGTGCCATTATGTGTTGAAGTTGAACTTTGGAACTCAGATTTTTAAAATTTGTGTGTATCTGCGTTGCTCTGTAGAAGTGAAGCAATTGGTGAGTTTAATGTAGAATGCCAGATAGCAAATAATGAGGAAATAGAAGTTTGTTTTAGGTGGTTTGGATGAGCCTTTTTGTACTTATTATTCACCTGAACAATGCATTTATTGCTAACAGGTTTGAATTACAAATCCTCAAGAATGATCGAGTACCTTATAAAAATTACTGTCTGAAACTACTCAAAAATTGAATACAAACACTTTGATAACACAAAAGTAACCAAAACACTTAGTTATGAGCATTCTCTATTTTGCTCAACCACATGGAGAGATGAGCAACAGTGATGCATCAGCCTTTTTGTGGCTGCCTAGAAATCTTTTGTACACCACATTGTCAAGTTAGCACAATCCTTACCGCTCAGGAAACAAATTCCTCAATCAGTGCCAAAGACTTCTTAGCACTGTAGTAATTATGTTTCAGTTTTCTAGGGAGAGTTATCTTTGACTGCTGATTTAGCAGAAATTAACTGAATGCATGAAGGGTTTTTGAGCTCCTCTTATGCATAAAATATGTTGGCTGGGATGCCAGCATGATTCTTCCAGGGACTATGTGGTGTTCTAATTCTTTTTTTCACAGCCTCATGGCATTTCCACCACCATCATGTTTTCTGTCTGTAGATTTTGCATATTGGGTTACGTAGGAAATGTAAACTGACTTAGCCCTGTGGCCCAAAGTTGCTGTACTAAGTTCTGGGACAATGCCAGAAATATACAGCTAGAATGGGGAGCCTAGTGGCTGTTGTAAAGTGTGTGGTTCAAAGAGCAAAAAGCTCTATCTTGCAGTATGATTTGTTTTTAAACGGAGAGGAACAGCAGTGCACCCGTGGCTGGGAGACTGAGCTTGATAGAGAGGTGGGCATTCTGGTCCATGGAGGTTGTTGTGCAGCAGCAGCATTATGTGGGAACATAATACAGAATACATAAAATCCTTCCTGGTACTTGATGCCAGTTTTTGCTGGTTCTGTTACAGGAGGGCTGCATGACTGAAGAGAAGTGAGACCCAGGGCAGGTTTCCTAGAAAATAAATAGAAAAAACTAAAGATCCCTGAGTTAGAAGTATTCAGAGGAGGCCACTCCAGCTTCCAGTAGTTAATGAAATAGGATTTGCTGTAGTTATTTTGCAATTGAAAGTAGGTACCATAAACAGGGAGGTGACTAATTACTATCTGAGTCTTTGATCAACTGCCTGGACTAAAAGAAATGTGAATTACTAGTGGTGTAGCTTCTGTGAGAAAATGTTTGTGACAGCTGTGTTTCAGTCCCAGAGGAAGAAGGGTGGAAAACAAAAGAAAGCATATGTGCTTTTTTTATATACTCTAATATGATTTATAATTCCTATGTTAGCTTTATGATGGATATCTGTTTGCTGTATAAATAACTTTAGGCAAGGTGTGCTCTGGTATATTGAGAAATGTTTGGTTGAAATTGTTTTGCTGGAAGTATTACTTACTTCCCTGATCTGGTATTTTTGTCCTCTTTTATGTACTATTTTTGTTAAAGTCAACTGAAATTCCAGCATATAAAGACTGCAGAATTGTGCTTTGAATGCAAAGATCTTAAAGAAGCAATTGTCAATAGCTGAGTGATAATGTTGGTATTCTCTTGTGCTGTTTTTCTTATGCTCTGCAGTGCTTATTGAAAGCTTGGTTAACTGAGAAAGAAGAGGCTTTGAGTAAGGTCCAGACGAGCAACTTTAAAGATCAAACAGACCTGAGTGTGAATGTTCGAAAGCTGGCAGTGAGTACTGATATCCTGCTCTATCCATCAAATCTCATAGGCTAGATGAGTGGCAAATTACTAGTTTGACCCCAGTAGGAGCTATGAATGTGTGACATTCTCTCCTTGCCAGATTCTTGCACTTGAATTTGAAAAAATATGTATGGCTTACACCATGGGCATTCCATGTTGGTGTGCCAAACTCTGGAACAGCTATCCTAGATTTTTGACAGGGTTTGGATATTATTGCAAGCTACCAGTCAGCTGTGCTTTCCAAAGTATGGGTTTGTGGTGTGGGATTTTTTTTTCCTTGTAGCAGCTTGTACCTGATCTAATCATTTGTAACTGTTACTGAAGAAATACTTCTGGTTGCTCTAGGAGAGGTTTCAAGGATGTGATCTTTAAAAATAGTGCCTGTTAGTTCTTTTTTTTTACACAAAAGAACTGTTCATCTGGCTCAGGAAGTACATCTTTCACCCTATCACCACCCTTTCAACCCCCTTTGCCTCTTAGCCATGGAATTAAAACTTAGGGCAAGTAGAATACTTGATGCCTTATTTTAATATTTTCTTTTAACTACAGATTTTAAAAGAGGACATGGGTATGAAACGACAAACACTAGACCAGCTGAATGAACTAGGTCAGGATGTGGCCCAAATCCTTGGAAATGGCAGAGCATCTAGTAAAATTGATCAGGATCAAGAAGAACTAACTCAGAGGTGGGACAGTTTGGTTCAGAAGCTAGAGGATTACTCTAACCAGGTATTTACTTTAGGCTTTGTTGCTTTTTAGCTTTTTATATGACTGTATGTATGCAAACTTCACTGTGTCAGCAAAATTGTCCAGGTATCAGGCTGGAGAGGTAGGTGAGTGCCTTTTCATGTGGGGCTGCCAAAGCTGTCTGCGTTTTTGGTCTCCAAAAGCCCAAGTTTTTAACCTGACTAGTACTATTACTCCTTTCTCACACAGATTAAGCTTCATTTTTCTGATGAGTAAAGCAGGCTTGCCATGTATTATCAGTCAATGCAAATGCCTTTAAGCATTATAAGAGTGCTGGGACTGGATTAAATCTGATACTAAAAGAAAACAAAGGCAAAACCCAAACCCCAGAATAGATAAATAAATGGGAGTCATACAAGTATTTATGCTCTGTGAGTATGATTTCTCATCTGTTGAAAATAGAGTAGTTGTTTGTTTGACGTGTAATGATGATAGCCAAGCTGGATTGTTCAATGTTTATTTTAGTATTTTGAGTGCTTGGTAATGTTTTTATTTAGACAGAACTCCTACTGGATTCTGTGAGAGTTTTATTTGACAGCTTTATAACTCATATGTGCTTTTTTTGTGATATTAATATGTTATGGTGAAAACCATGGCACTAATTCATGATCCATTTAGTGTATAGTGAATGAGTTGTGCAGTCTGAGTAGGGGCTCTTTTCAGCCATGTGACTTTAATTTGTTCTTGTGTTTGAGTCAAAGCACTAGAGAATGCCAATTCCTGTCTCCATCCTTTCACTCCCCTTAAATATCAAGCACATACTTAGAACTTACAGGCTGAGTCTCCTGGGATGTACCTTATAACCTGGTAAAGAGCATGGGAGGTTTCTATTGACTTGAGTGCATTTTTGGGTCAAATTCACTGCGTATCAGCTCTTTATGTGATCTAGGCTTGGTTTTATGGAGTAAAAATACAAAATGTAGAATTGCTATCAATAAACTCTAAGTACCTTGGTTCTTTCTGTGAACAAATTATGAAAGAAAATACATATAATTCTCATTTTGTTAATTGTAGTTCACTTGGACTGGCATGATTTTAGTTGAACTGAGAATTTTGATGCTTTGTTTCCATCTGTAAAATAAAAATAATGATCTTTTTCTCTGGATTGCATCTATGATAAAGGTGCTTCATGACAGCTCACTGTGGTCATTTGGGGGAGTGAATGAACAGGCTTTTATGACTGAATAAAAGAAAATAAGAAGAAGCAGTTCAGCTTGTGTAAAAATGTTACGTAATCCTTGCCCCAAATTATTTTGTGTAGGTAACTCAAGCTGTAGGAAGCGTAGGAATGTCACAGGTTTCACAGAAGACTGCTGCAGAAACACCATTGAAGGAACAGGCAGTGGTTAAACAGTCCAGACAGGAGTTGCCCCCACCACCACTCCCAAAGAAAAGGCAAATTCCAGGGGAGAGTGAAGCAAAGAAAAAGTGAGTATATGTCACTACCATTTTCCCTTGCTCATTAGATGCTACAGAGACTGTCTTGGCTTTTGATTCTTCTTCTATGCAAGTGAGCAATACTTAAGTTGCAGTTGTGAAATTGGGCCTGGGGGCTTGACTAGATTATCTCCAGTCATCCCTTCCAACCCTGATAATTCTGTGATTCTCTGAATGGGAATGTAATGTTATATACAGCCTCATTTTCAGAGCAACAGAAAACCTGTAACTTAAAAGGAAAACAGGGATGTTTTGTTTCTCATAGAAGCAGATCTTCAGTCCTTTGTACCTCAGCTCCTTTGCTGAAAAGACAGAATTATATTTACTTTCTTTAGGAAAAATGCCTTCTCATCTTTGCTTAAAAGGTGGTGTGAAAGTGCCAAACATTTTGATTGATCTGTTATTCATTTCTAATCTCCATAAAATATATGAGAAAAATGGAAGAAACTACACAAAAAAGAGGCTTAGAAACATTTTCCATCTCCCTTGTATTTAGTAATAAGAATAATATTACACTGGTGTCTCTTTTGACAAGTATTTCTGGAATGGCTGGCTGGTTTGCCTATATAGAGTCATAGAATGATTTGGGCTTTAAGGAAGGGACCTTAAAGTTCATCTCATTCCAACCTCCCTGCTGTGGACAGGGACACCCTGCTCTAGACCAGATTGTTTGGAGTCCCATTTACCTGGGTCTGGAACACTTCCAGGGATGGGGCATCCATAGCTCCTCTGGGCAGCCTGTTCCAGTATCTTGCCACTCTCATACTGAAGAATTTCTTCCTTATATGTGATCTGAATATACTCTCTTTCACTTTAAAAGTTACTCTTTGTCCTATCAATACACTTGCTGATCCAGTTCCCCTGCATTTTTCTTGTAGCCCTCCTCTAGGTACTGGAAGGCTGCTATCAAGTTTTCCTGGAGCCTTCTCTCCTCTTTGGCTAAACAATATTTAATAACTTGCATTGAATTCTCTTTATTAACTAGCATACCTAAAATTAAAGGAATTGTTTCAAGGTAAATTAAGAAATTAAATGCTATGTGCTCAACATTTTTTGTGCTTGGCTGAGGAAACGAGCATTTCCTTGAAGTCTTACTGGTTTAAATCATTGTCAGGTCATTTAGAGATGATAAAGGCTGCATCGAGACTAGGGAGTTGCTGCACTAGGTGATGTGCATTTGCACAATGAATAAGAGATGTTTATTCATTTTTTCTGGAGCAGGAATGGAGGTTTGAAGGGGTGAGGATCCTGCCCAAACCCTCTTGAGTATGCTGGTCAAACATCCAAGCTCTGGTGGGGGTGGTGTCTGCGTGTAGGTGTCCTAGGGCAATAAAGCAGTCAGCAACCCATTTAGATTTTGAAAGCAAAAAAAGTTTCATCTGTCATCTGTTTTCCTAGAGTTCAAAACTGTATGAGAAACAGCTTTTGTGTGTTTCCATTTACTTATGTTGAAACCAATAAATGACCACCAAGTAATTTTGCCAGTTTTCCTGTGGAAGCTTTGAGAGACTGACAGTTGAATTTCTTGGGGTGCTGTTATTCCATGTTAGGATTGACACTGTTAAATAGTGTCATTGTAATATGACCTGACTTGTGGTCTGTACTGTGCATCTGTCCATCTCTCAAGGTACAGTACTGGTTAATTTTAGAGTTGATTGGGTCTTTTTTGTTGGTGTTAGGTTGTAGCTTAGAGGTTGGAGGCATAAGAAAGTTGTTAGTATAGACATGTCCACTGTAGACAAAGCCACTAAGCTATAAGCTAATCTTTGGTCAGCAAAGTGTGCAGAAATGTTTGTCAGCTGTCATTTGCCAGTGTTAGCTTTTCCTTCAGACAAAATAGTGTTGCAGACTTATGGAACTTAGAAAGGCAATTCTTATTTGTCTTGTTCCTGAGGTTTAGTTTATTGCTTTCAAAACACTCGGCATGGAGAGATCTGTTCTGTAACATATTGAAAGGAGCAATTATAGTTTGTGTGAAGCTATGTGTAAAAAAATGAAAGGAGAGATAAATTGCACCATGTATTCTCAATTTGGTCCTGAAAGCTAATACTGTGGGTACAATTTTTATTATGGTAGGCTTTTGGAAGCTTCTGTCTCTACTTCCTGTGAGTGGTAATATGAGAAGCATGAATTTTGTGTAGTCTTGCTGGTTTTGAATCAAATAATGTGCTGAGCTTTAAGACTTTTGATTTTTAAGACAGAGTGGCTGAATGGGGAAAAAATGAAACAAAAACCAAAAAGCAAGTCACTGTCTGACCTTTTAAACTAGGTTTGATGCTGAAAGTGCTGAGCTCTTGAACTGGATTTCAAAATCAAAATCTGCCATTCAGGCCGCAGACATCAAAGAATATAAGAAGATGAGAGAAACTTCAAGCATGAAAGAAAAGCTGAAGGTAAAATGGAGAGATAGAGCATGTTTCAGTAAATAGTATACTTTGTATCTAAGCTGGCTGTCAGCTGGAGGTGTGAGCTGATCCTCTTGCTTTGAGAGGATCAACTCCTTTAATTAAATAGTTTCAGAACTGGGCATACATGGAAATCTCTGACCAGCTGGACACTTTTTTTGCTGGTGTTGTTGCATAATCCAGTGAAAATTTTAAAAGCATCTATTGCTGGTGTCTCCTTTGGAGTTCTGAAAAAATGTCTGTCTTCAGGATTATTATCTTTTACACTAAGTAGCATATTTTGGTTTCATGTTTCACAGTTGGAAATGGCCTTGATTGACACCACTTATATAATTTTGGTAGAGATAGGCCAGTGGGGTGCTCAGAGATCCCTTGAATCATGCTGTGACACTCCTCAAACGCTGTCCTGCCCAGGGTCCAAAGTGGTTTGTTGTTTATAATGCTTGGACATGTTGTTTGCTCTATTAATTTTGGAGAAAACCTGATTGTTACAGCTTGTGTGCAGTATTGCTGACCTGTGAGACAGACTACATAATTTTACAGAAGCTTGTGGGAGCTGTGAAATAGCCATTTTATTTTCTATTTTTTCTGTGTTAGGAATGTATTCTTGCCTTTTTTTTTGGTTCTTGGGCATGCTTAGTTAATGAAGGCTTACTGGAGCTTTAGCAGGTCCTGAATCTGCTTTTGAAATGAAAAACAGTAATTAAAAATAACTATAAAGAGGCTCCTCCTTAGTGCTGTAGTGCAAAATGGTGCCCATAGGAATGTTTGGAATGAAAGTACTGTTGGAAATAAAAACCAAAACAACCATCCCAATACTTTATTTATAGATCTTTATGAATGTTTATAGTTCCTTAAAAAAGAGGCTCTGAGATGAACACCAGGTTCCCATGAACAGTACTGTTTTTAAATGATTGGACTGTAAGCGGATAGGACTGGGTTTGTTCTTCCCAGCTGTGCAAATAAGTGCATGCTACTGAATTTACTGTAGCAAGTCTAAACCAGAGTAATGACCTTTGACATGAGGTTCAAAAAGATTTTAGAGATACTTTGTTGTAATCAGAGAGGATATTGAAGTTGTGGTTTTGTGGCCAGGGAGCTCATGTTTCCTCTGTGGATGTATTCCACCTATTGACTCACAAAGGAATATTCACCAGTATGTATAACTATGTATAACTTCCTTTAAAAGTCTTGATAGTCACAGAGAATTTCCCTCTCCAAATCCTTGAAGGAGAGTAAAGCTCTATAGATTATGAGAGTGGATTTCTAGTGTGCTATAGTTCTTGCTGTTTGGACTTCTAGGAAACAGATCTGTTGTTCCCTTCTACTGGAAATCACAAGAGAAACTGTAGAAATAAAGATTAAGAAGGAGGTCTTTCTTCACTAGTTCACATAGGGAATTACAATTGAATTTTTGATCAAAAGTGACTTGTTTTAGCTGGTGTCCCAGGATCTTATTTCTCATTGTGGGATTATCAAGCTTTTAAACAGTATTTTATTCCTGGTGCTGTTGTACTGATCTCCTGCGTGCCTGGTACTTGTGAGAGATAGCTAGTTTTTTATTTGTTTTCTGAAAAGTAGAGCTAACATGCACCTCAGAAGGTGTTGTATCTAAGAAAAGTGGATGTGTTTTGGGTGGTAGTGGGAAAACAGATATTACTCAGGGGAAAGAGGGAAGTCAAGGAAAATAACCCTCACTGCCACTGTACTCTTTTGGGATTCACTTTGAAGGTGATTGAAAAGGAAAGGGCTGAAAAAAGCCAGAAGTTGGATGAACTGAAACAAAGTGGACACATTCTTTTGGATCAAATGGGAAAGGGTAAGCAACTTTGTGGTTTTTCTCTTTTGTGATTTGATCAGTTGAGTTGCTGGGAAATAATATTGACATACATTATCTCCAGTTAAGCATTGCAATTCATTCGTTCCCTCTTCCTTAATTTTCATTCCTTCATTGGTCATTGTTACTGTTACTAGTTAGATATGTGTTTTGTTTTTATTAAAGCTTTTAGAAAAGCAAGATTATTATTCATTAATGTGCCTGTGTTCATCAAGTGCTCTTGTAGAAGATGCCTGGCTGCCCTGACCAGAGCTTTAGGCTCTGCTTGTGCTAGAGTGGTTCAGCAAAAAACCCATCCATGTGCCTTTCCTCAAAATTAGAGTATTTCACTCTACATTTTCAAAGAAATATAAAGCTGAAATGGTGCTAGTAATAAGTATAGATTGGTAGATATTGGACTTGGAATCAAAGCATTTGGTATGTTAATGTGAAAGTGCACCCATGTTTGAAGAGAGGAAAGGTTAAATGCCTGTTGAAATGAAATGAATGAAAATGTGTTGCAGCTAATATAACAATAATTTGTATAATCTTTGTAGAAGGACTTCCTACACTGGATATAAAAACTGTGATGGAGAAAATTTTGTTGGGGTGGAAAGATGTGGTTCAAAGTCTAGAAGAAGTGGCCAGAAAGATAAAGTACCAGGAAGATATAAATGCTTATTTAAAAGAAATGAATGAACTTGACAAGACTTTAATTGAGAAGGATGACTGGCTTAAAAATGACGCATCTTCAGCATCCCAGGCCTCAGCAGTCCTGAAAGAGTTATGTCAGGTAAGTCTGGCAAAACTTGTTAATTTTGGTTGGAATCTGTCAGAAGCACAGGATGCCCTAGGGGAGCTTAGCCTAGTCAGTAAGATAACTCAGTTTCTGAGGCATGCAGGGCACCTGATTTGGCTGGAAGATTTTGGTATCTCTGTCACAGACGTTCTTTAATGTTGTCACCCCAGTAATGTGGATGAGCTGTGCTGCAGAAGCCTACTAAAATCTTTGTATTTACAGGGAAAGTAAGAATTTTGGTTTTGGCTTTTATCTTTTACAGCAGGAGTTAACTCATCTTGTAAGCCTGAGTCCACAGCTGGAACATCTGAAAGCCACCTGCAAGACACTCACTGCTCAGCCCATGCCTCCAAATTTTATTCAGGATGACTTGAATGGTTTTCTTGATCACTTCAAACTGACTCATCAGAAACTAGAGGAACGTCACCAACAGCTGAAAAAAGGTAAATAAACATAAATATGTATATTAACATAAATCCTCCTGCTTACTTGTGTTTTGATATTTTTTGTTTTATTTTGAGCTGACTGAAAACTCATTGAATTCTGGTAGAGTTTTTGTATTGATTATACTAGGCTTTGGGTCAAAATGACAAAATTATTTTATTCACCTGGAAGAATATGGCCTCCTCTGTGCACAATTCAAAAAATATATCATTCCATGGTGTTAAAAGCGATTATGCAAGGATGCAACATTACTGAAACCTCATTTAACTACTTAGTGAGACATATTTAAGGTGGGTGATATGGCTCAAAAATCTGTCTCTCTCTGGCACTTACAGAAATGAGTAATTCTAGAAATGAAAAAAAAGGTTAGGAGAATGTTGTAAAATAGAAGTCTACATGTGAAATTTATTCTTTTTCATAGCTTTGAGCACATTAGTCATACATAATTCCTTTTGGAAATTTCATCTTTGAAGTGATTTGGAATCTGGCTTGCTTTTCAGGCAGTTTCTACTTTGGTTGTTGTTGCATTCAAAATTTCATTATGAGCATTCAAACCAGTCATGCTGGTTTCTAAAGAATTTTAGATGTAGTGCATGAAATATGTGTAGTTCTGGTAATACTTTACAGCTGAAGAGCAACAGCACAGACCTGTAAGAGATTTTTTTTTTTCCTTAGTTTTTGTTTCAGAGGAATATGAGGAAGTATTTTATTAACAGCTCTAAATGGAAGAGCATTAACATTGTATTCTGTGTGTAATAAAAATAGGTTCAATTACTAAATTGTTAGGCCATCTGTATAGTGTGTTGCACCAGGCCTGTATACCTCAATTATATTCATGCAGAAAACAGTATGAATAAAGTATCTGTCAGCCACATTCATATTATGAGGGTATGTTTTCATTCTTACTGTGAAGAGTTATTATTTTATAGCTGTTTTGAGTTCATGTACTCGTAAGTATTTTTATTGGTATTTTGTGTTTTGGTAATTATACATCATGGGACAAAAATACATTTTTTTTTGTGCCACACATCACTTGAGGTGTTTATTGGTATACTTGAACCAGTTATTGCTTGGCAGAAACACCATATATATTCTAATACATTCAATTTGTGTTTGTGTATTTTTTAAATGAGACAACCTGCAGAGAAATTATATTGCTGAAGAACAGAGAGAAATGTCAGTTCAGGGTTTTAGCTGTTTATTTACAGCATAGTTTGAGTTGCTGCAGGGTAAAAACTTCCAGAGCCGTGTAACTGGTGGAAACAACTGGTGGTGTGACCTAGGCATTTGTGAGCTTGGCAGGCTTTGACTGACAGAAGGCCAGCTCCTCTCATGGCTCTTCTTTGAGCCTCTGAAAATTCCCCCATGGAGTGCTGCTCAGTCCCATCTCTACGGGAATTTTTTAAATGGGAATTGACTCAATTTTTTGTTGTTGGGAGGCTATTTTAACTATTTCCTTCTCCTTCAGGGTGTGCTGTAATTTAGTGACAGTGCACCTATATGCTTTTTATTTAACTTTTTTCCTCTCTTTAAATTGATCCCGGCTTTTTGAGAAATGAAGCTGGATAACTCTGATTCTCTCTAAAAATGTTGGCTCATTTTTATAGATGGTAGGACATTTCTGTCAGTAAGCTGTTGAAAAGCTACCTGGTGAGTCAGAACAAGGCTTAGATTAATTTTCATTTGTGGCAGTAACAAAATTGCTTATGAATCCAAGGCCAGAGAATGTGCATCCCACAGCACAGGACTTACAGGCAAAATCCTGTTTGCTGCAGTTGTTCCAATTGGCTGTTTTCATTCTGAAATGCCAGTGAGGTGCTGCCTCCTGCCTGGGATTCCACACAGGGCTGGGTCGAACAGATTTTGAGATGTGGTTGAAGATGGCAAGCAGATACTCCATCCAAATTTTAATTCTCTTTTCACTCTTCCTAGACAGTGTCTCTATTCTGGCAACAGGCTGAAAGCTGCTATTTTTATATATTTGTGTGGGTAAATATATAAAAAAAAAAGTAAAAAAGCAATCAAAACACAAACCCACACTAATAAGTGTTTTATGTGTTTATATAGATACACATATATTTAGAAATACTAGCTTATATAGTTCAAATATGTAGTGTGTATATTTAATTTGATGTGTAATATATGGCTATTATATATGTTATACTAGGTTTTCAATGTATAGTAGATATCTGTGTGCGTGATTGGAGATAAATAGTAGATATGTCTAAAACTTGGAACTGCAAAATACTATATTTGGGTGGTTTATATATTTTGCATACTATGGATTATTGATATAATAATATAAAATTTAAATACTATCAAATCTACCACCCCACTCACCCAAACAGATTTAGGTGCTTAAGTGTAAAAAAAAATTCTGAAAATGGAATTGAATTTGTAAATTTTTTGAGAGGTTGCATATTTGTTATTATGTTCTATGTAATATATTTTTATATTATATATTTAATATTTTTTAAAGGAAAAACACTGCTATCAGCAGAAGAGTTTTTTAGCTCTTGGAAAGTTGATAATGTTCACATCTCCTATGATTTGGCTTCAAGTCCTTACCTTGAATTGTTTCCTTACTCTTTTACATGGTACCAGAGACAGAAAGGCAGCCGAGCCGGGAGTGCGTGGAGTCCCTGCAGCAGCTGAAGGACATGCTGAGCAAGCTGGAGGCCGAGCAGCTCTCCATTGCCAGTGGGCTGAGCGAGCCCAGTAAGGTTGAGAATGCCCTGCAGCAGGCAAAGGTAACTCCCACCTTTGCACTGAAGTAAGGAAGCTGCTCCACTACTGCCACCCCCTGCTGCCCTGCCGTGTTTTCAGTGGGTTAGCTGACACTGCTCAGAGCTCAGTGTCAGGGATGGCGTGTGGAACCTACTTTTGGAGAAGGTTTGCTGGGTTATCAGGCTGCTGAGGGACGTGTCCCCACAAGGGCTGGCTGTCTCCTGTTGAGCCTGCAAGACTTCATAGCTTCTCTTGCTGCCTGTGCCAGGAGATGAGGCTGAGAGCTGGGACTGCTCAGCCAGGGGAAGAGGACCTCAGATGGCCTTGGTGGCTTCCCCAGGCACTCTCTGGTGTATCTCCTGTGCTCAGGAGTTCTAAAATGGGTGTTAGGGCCCCAAGAGCATCCCTCTTCTAGAGGCTTGGCTGGATCACCTCATCCAAGGTCTGCTCCTCTGTTACCGAGTGCAGTTGTGAGGAAAACCAGGAGCTGGGAGCTGCCCCTTTCTGAGTTGCACCACAATCACACCTATGCCTGGCCTGATGGGGCTTTCTGTCCTTGGGAGGCCGTGTCCCTCCCTAGGGCAGGGTGGGCTCCCTGGCCCTGCCTCTGCTCTCCGTCAGGGACTGTGGTGTGCAGGCCAGCAACCCTCCCCTCCAAGCACCAGGTAAAGCCTGCCCAGGTGTGAGGGGTCTGCCTGCTTAAACTGTCTGAGGGTCAGCTGGTTAACAGCCCCATCCTGCTTGGGTGTTTGGAGAGAGTAACTGTGCTTCTCTGGCCTCCAGATTGCCTTTCAAAGGGAAACAGTGCTTGTGAGCCATAAAGGTAATTGATACAAAAATTCTTCCCATTAGACACAATATTTTTTTCCCGTTGGGAGCTTATAAAGTAGACAAAAATTTATGGATGACAGTTGCTTTGCAAATACCAGATACTGAGGCAGGGGTGGACCTCTCTCCAGGGGGAGAATTGTGCATCTCCAGTACTTTTTCCCTTTTTTTATTTGTTTGTTTGAAAAAAACTCAGTAAACAAATATTTCCCTGCCCCCTCCACCATCCCCCACCTTCAGAAGCATATATTTTTCCCTGTGTGGTGGCCTAATAAGGCTGCAGGTGACTCTGGAGGATGTCTTAAGCTCTGGTTGCTGGGTGCAGAGAGGTTGTTATATCCTTCTCTACGTAGCAGAGTGATGATTTTTAGAAGTCCAGTAAACAGAAGTGTTAGTGCTTTGGAGCTTTTTTTTTGAACCAGAAGATTAAAACAAGCTTTGATTCTTTGGTTTTCTCTTTAGTGTTGCTTCTGCATTGTTTAAATTTGGCAGAGGTTTTCTGGTCCATATGCTGTGTGAATTGCAATGGCATTTGGCCTTTGGAGGCTTGCCTTTTCCTGCCTAATTTTCTTCAGAGACTAATTACCCTGGACATTCAATGCTATTTTAGGTGCTTTAATGAGAGTGATCAGAGAGGGGAACAAACTGTAGATGAGGAGCTGCTTGTGGACCTTGGGACTGTCCAGCTCTCTCTGCACTGTAGCAGGCACTGACAAGTGCTTCATCTGTAGTCCCCTGCACAGAAAGCCCTTGTTTTCTGAAGCATGCATTCCTCTTTCCAGCCTCATTGCTACCTCTCTGCCTGTCTTAGAGGAAATGGTATGCTTTCCAGGAAAACAAACACGATAAATGGAAAGTAGACTTGAGAATGTGAACATTTTAAAAAAGATTCTTCTTCAGAAAAAATACAGCAAAATATCTATGCACACATCCTGTTTGTACACATTAAATGTATATACTAGAAAATTAAGTCCATTAAATTAATAATAATTTCATGTGTTCATTGCAAATTTCTCTTAAGCAAATTTGAAGCAGCATAATCAAAATGATGAGTTCAATGAAATGGCATTTTTCTTATTTTTGCTTATATCTTCGGCTGTTATTTTTCATATTAGTAAATTAGCTCTTTCAAATCAAGTGACTTATTATATCAGCAATGTCATAGTGAATATATTCAGATGGTATCCTCCCTGTATCCCATCTGGAAAGGTAGTTTTCAAAACTTGAGTATACAGATCTTTTTTTGCAACTATGACATTATCTTTTACTTTACAAAACTTGGAAGAACACACTCAGCTGGCTTGCATGTGCTTTTAAAACAAACAAACTTGTGGGGGGAATGAAAATACTGAGGTCCTGGTCTGTCTGCACTGCAGTTTCCTCTGTCAGTGCAGTGCAGCACAGCCATTGCTTTGTTGACTTGAGTGGCAGTACTGCACAGCACACGAGAGTTGTAGCTTCCTGCGTGTGTTTAGCTATGAGCCCAAGCTTTTCTGCCCCTTCTGTAGTCTCTGCTGCTGCACCAGTGGAGCAGCTGAAGGTTTTGCTGCTTAAAAGGTAACTCTGTAACTGGAGTACACTCTTCTCTGAGTCTACCCTCTGCACAGTGAAATTTGTGATGTACTTGCACTTGTGAGTGTGTACATGTTGTGCGGCTAATACTGGAAGGAGACTTTGTTTTTCTTTGTTATAGGCAGTTTGTGAGACACTGGAAGCCCAGAAGCCCAGGGTAGATAAACTTGCTGAAGAAACAAAGGCTTTGGAGAAGCACGCATCTTCGGCTATCAAAAACACCTACTTGCAAGAGTTCAAGGAAGTGCAGGGACGCTGGGACAAGTTAAAGCTCAAGATTTCCAAAGATGTTAAACTACTGGAGGAAATTATGCCCAAGCTGAGGATATTTGAGGTAAAATAAAAGGATTTTTTAATTTTGGTTGCGTAACTCAGTTGTTTTGGAGACCTTTCGTTCTCTCTGTTCCTGCAGACAAGAAGTGACGAGACGTGAAAGATGAGGAGTGCAGTGTTGATGATCCCCTACTCTGGCAGAGGCTGAAAGCATATATAGTATATCTGTAGCAGTGTAGAAGTGGAATTCTAATTAGCCCAGGATATTATTTTGTCTTCTAACAGAAATACTTTTCACTTAAAATTAATGTCCCTCTCTTTCCGTACCAGAAACAAGGGTTATGCTAAGGTCAAGGGTATATCAACTGTGCTGCTGATCCCAGGTGGGGCTGATGATCTTCTTCTATGTGATTGATGTCAGAGGCCCATTGCCTTGAAAAGTGTAATTCCTTGTCTGCTACAGAAAACATGCTCCTTTCAAGTGGGTTTTCAGTCAACAGGAATGAAGAACTAGTACAAGGAAGTTAGAAAAGGAAGTAAAGAAAGTGCTTGGGTGTAGTGACTTTTCCAGTTTTAACCATGGCCTCTGAAGCGACAGGAAGGACAATTAAAAAATTAAGGTTACTCAGCCCACTTCTGTATTTTATAAATATATACACATGCATATGAAATCCTGCAAGACAGAAAATCCCACTGTTTTAAAAATGAAGGCATTAAAAGTAAGGGCATGTAGATGTTTAACCTATTGATAGAGGGGAGAGATAAGTGCTTAAGTAACTTAACTGGAGCGGACTCAATATTTATTGATTAGATTGATTTTTTTGTGCTTATTTAATGTCCCTTTTTTAGACTATTTGTATTCTTCTGGGGGGAGGAAGAAATTATGAAGATATATATGAAAATATATTGTCATTTAACCCATGGCAATATTGACCTAAAAGTTAAATAGGCACTGCCCATTCTTTAGTATCAGCTTGGATATGTAAGCTGATCACAGCAGTATAAAAGACCAATTACAGTGACATTGTTTTTCCCCAGAGTATTGTTTAACTAGATTCTAAATAAGTTTCAATTTCATATTACATTTAAAAATTTAAAAACCAAGAAGGTGCTTTAGAAATTCTCTCATGAGGAAGATACATGTGCATTAGCTAAAAATACGTATTTTCACTTGCAATAAACATTTTAATGGGTGGATTTATTTATATTCTTTTCCATTTAACAGAGGATGTATCATGGCGCAATTTATAAACATAAGCAGCTGTGTGCTCTGTCTTCAGAACATTGCCATGCACACCACCACTTTTTCAAAAAAGTTTCTTTCCATTCTTGCTCTCCCATCCCTCTTAATCAGAAAATAGGTTCTTTATTTGGTAGTGGATTCAGACTTCAATTTAATTGTGGGTTTTATTTATTTTTTTTTTTTATTTTAAGCCAGACATGATCTTTTATAACTACTCAAGCTAGATGCACATGTTTAAACTGAAATTTATGTTACCAAGTCCAGGTAATTGACTTGCATGATGGTGCAGTGAAAGCTGGAAAAGCCATTACTGATTATGGTTCAGAAGTAGTAAAATCCTCAAGCCTTTTTTTTTTCTTCCTTTATAAACTGCAAACTTGGAAGAAGTGATGGTAGGGGAAACATTGTAACTAAAGGACAACTAAAACTAGACTAACAATTATGAGCAGAGTACACACCCATGTTCCTGTGGAAGGTTTTACCTGGTGGAAAAATGCCTAAAGGGAAAAACTTGATCCTGCTCATGAAGTGTTATTCACTTATTTTTTGCTTTAGGGCTTGAGCTGCTCCCAGCAGCATGTGTGTGGGATCTGTATATATGAATAGCATAGGTATGGTAATCCAGTCTAGGCTAGTGAACTTGTAAATAAAAGCCACAAAGCAACCTATGAGTAGGAAGAAGAATTGTAGGCTTTCAGAGGAAAAATGTCATTAATTTTTTTTGAGCTGTACTGCCTGAATCATAAAGATAAAAGTTGTCCCCAGCTCCCTCTGCCTTAAATATATTTGGGAACATGTGTACTTGTGCTTCTGCTTTTAGTCTGGTTCCTTCAAACGCATCCTACAGTAGCTGCTTGCAGCAGCCTGTGGGATGCTGTGGAGCAGCTGGTGGGGCTGGTCAGCAGGAGCTGCCTGCCCAATGTGAGGTGGTTTGTACAGGAGCTTAAAAGAAATTAACTTCTAAGGCTTAGTCAAAGCCTTGGTGATTACTTTCCAGCAACCACCTCCTCATTAATTTTTCTCCTGACTTTGACCTAATATACAATATCCCACCATGTCTCGTTTGCTTCCCAGCACTCTCTGGTCACACTTACTAGTTACTAAGCATGACAGAATAAATATTCTGTGTGTAAGCCTGCCTCAAAGTCCTTTGTACAACAGCTTTCTATCGGTCTTGTTCTGCAAAGGATTGCAACTTTGTCGTTTCCTTGATTATCTGTGGATACACTGAGCAAAACCCTTTTCACTCGTCAGTTTTAGCAGCACTTTTTCTCATCTTTTAATTTCTTGTAAGTGCAGAATTCTTTTTTCTGCACTTGAGTCATGTTCAGTTGAGTGGTCTGTACAAGCACCTGCTTCACTGAATCACAGTTTTAACTATGTTCAGAATGGCTCTTGAAAACTGAAAAATTCTCTCATGTTTAGCTGAGAGTAGGGTAGATATGTGCAGTATTAGCATAGCAGGGTTTTAGTTAGTAACTGGTTATTTAGTTTTTTCAGTCGAAGATGAAGTGCCCTGTTCTCCATAGCTGTCCAAAGGGATGTTGGTACCACCACATATATGAAGGCCTCACCGGTGAAAGATAGGGGGTTTTATGCCCATGTGACTTCTGAATTGCTAAGGAGAGCAGAGCAGTGAAGCAGTGCACTGTTTTGTGTAGATCTGAGAACAGAATTTGGCTTTGAGCAAGATGTTAAAAACTTTCCTGTTACCTTAAAAGGAAGTACAGAAGCCAAAAAGGAAATTACAGCAGCAGAAACAATGGAAGCAATTATTAAATAGTTGCTTTATATTAAACTATTATTGTTAAATAATTGAAATGGAATTGTGAATTTCAGTTATTGTGAAATAATTGAAAATGGAAGAAATAGCTCCTGATGCTATCTGTCAAAATATGAGGCTTACATTGTGTTTTCTTATGAACTATATTTTTAGGTAGACAATTCCTGTGTTTTCTAAATGTTTTGTAAAGCTTTCACTGAAGGGACAATCATGTTATATTCTCTGATTTTTCTTTTGGTACTTATCTATACAAAGATTTTGTAGTTTAATACTGTGTAAATAAAAATACTGTGGATAGCACGGGGCACACCAGGATCTAACTTGTCCTGGTGCAGACACCAAACCAGAGATGCAAGATGAGTGTGGAGAATGGCTGCGCAGGATCTCCTTGGCTAAGAGAGGGGTTGAAGCACCTGGCTATTAAAGGGGGGAAAAAATTTAAGTAGAGGAGATTAAAAAAAAAAGTGAATGTCAGTGCTTGGAGGACATGTGGTTTATGTGCAACTACATGCAAGTATTAGTTTATTTTTAATGTTCCTTTTTTTACGTAAATCACCTTAAAAACTGACGTTTCCCAAAAAACACCCCTCACATTTAGGTTTTTGAAAAGAAACAATGTGAATATTTTAATTTTGACAGTGAGCAGACAGGTAAGCAATGACTAAGATGCCCTTGTTAGTCTGATGAGCATGTCAGATGTCAGTGGCAGATGTGTCTGTGTGTCCTGCTGCTTAGGTCGCTCTTCTGTTATTTGTGATGTGACAGAGGCTCCTCCAAGCTGACAACACATGCATTAGTGACATGAACTGGGAGTAATGTTCTACTGGGAAACTGTAATACTCATGTGATGGGAAAAGTAGAGAAGGCTCACTTTATCAGTTTTGCATATTGTATTTTCTAGAAGAAATTTTTTTTATCTTGTATTCTCTGTTATCATACCTCTAGTAATGTGTGGCTTGCTGCATCTTTGATTATGTATAGTTTTCAGATCTTTTAAATCTGCTGCATGGTTGTACATCATGTGGTTTTTCTTGGAGTAAACAAGATTCAACACATTTGATCTTTGTTCTGGCCTGGAATAAATTTTAAAAACTGATCCTGGAGAAGTGAAGCTCTAAAAGGAAGACCTTATAGCAGCATTTCAGTACCTAAAGGGGGCCTCTTAGAGAGCTGAAGGAGAACTTTTTACATGGGCATGTAAATAGGAGAAGGGGTAATGGCCTCTGAACTGAAAGAGGGTGGGTTTAGATTGGATATTAGGAAGAAATTCCTTACTGTGAGGACAGTGAGGCATTGGAACAGGTTGTCCAGAGAAGCTGTGGATGCTTCATCCATGGAAGTGTTCAAGGCCCATTTGGATGGGGTCTAATGGAAGATGACCCTGCCCATGGCTGGTGGGTTGGATTGGATGATCTTTAGGGTCCCTTCCAACCCAAACCATTCTGTGGGAGGATGTTTGTTTTAAAAACTGTGAGCTCTTTTACATCAACAGCCTACATTAATCATTTGACTATTGATAATTATTTACCTGTGCAATGCAGGAGCATTTACCTAATTAAACTTTTATAGGCTTGGTTTGTGATTCAGCAAGTTATTTAAACGCGTGTCTAACTTTGAGTAATCCCCTTCAGCTACTTATGTAAATAGCTTATTGTAAGGAAGCTAAATGAGTTATGTGCTAAAGTGCCTTGTTAAATGACACCCTTTATAAATACGTATTTTTTTCCATTAAGCCATGGTTCACTGTTAAACATCCTGGGGTTTGTTTTTTGGAAAATGATTTTCAGGCTAATCATCTGCAGGAAATTCATCCAAAATGGAAAAGGAATGAAGAAAATGTCATGACTTTGACCTCAAATGGTAGCATTGATCTAAAAATAAACATGAACTTAGTCTAATGGGTTTTCATTAGTGCAGACATTTTTTGAGAAACAGTGTGTAACAAACATACTGATCTTGAAAAAAACTGTTAATGTGAGGTTTTCAAGAAAAGGAAGTGTATGCTTTCCTTCTCAGTGACATGCAGAGTAGAAGGTGAAGCTGACGATCTGTTCTGTGATGATGATTGTGTCAGGATAAATAGATGCCACCTATTCAAAACTCCAACCAAATGGTCCAAAAATGTTGATTAAAAGAAGTCCAGCTATATTAATAATAAGTAACAAGTACATAAGTTGGTTGAACCAGAGGAAGGAAAATCTGTCTCTGTGCTCTAAGTTTGTGTTGGTTTTGTTTGTAAGGATGATTTGGAACATCCATGATTGCTTGGGAAAGAGATGACCATGCTTCAGTCTCCTTCCCTCCCTCCTTCCCTTCCTACCTCAATGCAGGGTATAAGGCAACTGTCAATTGTTAGATAATTCTGAAATTGGGTGTGTGCTTACTTTTTCCCCCAAGAGTTGCTCTAATGAGTACAGTAGCTTCTATTGACTTCAAACAGCTAGGCTGTTTTTTTAAATTTTAGTAGTTAGTCTGATCCTCTGTGTTTTTTTCCTTTTATGTGTGTCTCACTTATGCAAATGGCTTTCCCAGCACAGTTTCTACCCGTCAAGTACATTTAGCATTATTCACTCCTCTTCTCCACATATATATTTTTATAAGGCCCTCTCTTTTCCTTGGGAATGCATTTGTCTTTCAAATAAGTGCGGTGAAAACAGTCATACATATTTTTTATCATAGGTTTTAGGTGTATTTACAGCCTTCAGCCAGGTCCTTCATGTGAAGAGTAACCACATCCTTCTTGAAGCCATGCTAACCTAGATAGATAGCCTGGAAGAGTGCAGTGTCATTTAAACCATGCTCTAGTAGAATATGGAAGAATATCACTATTGAGAGTTTAACATGCCTATAAATTTGAGAACAGAGAAATTTGGGATATCCTCCTTCCTCCCAAAAACCCCAACAAAACAAACCCAAAAACTAAACCAAAGTTGGTCTGATTCAGAACCTAGGCTATGCCAGCAGCCAGTAGAATACCCTTTGCCAGCTGCTAGAAGTTGAAATGCAACAGCCATATGTACATTCTTCATCACAGCAATGTATCAACTGTTCCTTATTACATTTGATTTAGACTGACTCAAAAGTTGTTCAGAAGTGGATGGATGGTGTGAAAGACTTATTAATGACGGAAAAGGCTGTTCAAGGGGATACTGAAGGACTTCAAAGGCAACTTGACCAGTGCACAGTGAGTTTTGCTCTTATAAGGAATCTTTTGAAGTAACAAGTAGCATCTCTTCTTTATTATTTTGCTTGTATTAATAAGTATTGTCCATAGCATATTTCATAAAGCCCACCAGAAAAATTTTTATCTTTCCTCAGGGCACATTTGTGTTGGTATCTTTTTAGTGTAGCTATAATATTTTGTGCTTTCCAGAGGTCTTCACTGTATTTACAAATACTTATCTACAAGTTGGCATTATTTCCTCTATAAAAAAATTATATCTATTCCCCATTTTTTTTGTGATTATGGAATTGAACCTGTGGGTGAGAAATGCTTTCTGCATTAAACTTCCAAGGGCAGTAAAAGTAAGAAGCAAATAACTCTGATGAAAGTCCTAAAGTTGAGAATTGTATCTATCATACAAGGTCAGTGGCACATAATGATCACAGTTACGTAGAATTCAATCTTAGAGTAAGTAATTACAGTGTACCTTCAAATGTTTGTTTCCAGGAGAAGAATAGAAATCAAGGTATACAAGAAACAGCAGAACATTTAGGGCATGTAATCTTCAAACTTGTGTTGTTTTGGTGTTGGCACTTGGCATATGAAAATGTTCACGCTGTGTATGGCAATCTGTAGTTTGTTCTTTAGTTGCATAGTTCTGATGTTTTGAAACACTGAAGGACTATTTTAAGCAGTCTGATATTGAACACAGTATTGATCTGCTCCAAAAAGTCTTTCTGGAATGATTAAAAGTTGCAAAATTATTGGTACTGTTATAAATTATTGCAGTATCTTGCTAAAGAGCAGCATTAATTTTCTCTGATGTGTGTTCAGATGTTCATCAATGAGATGGAGACAATTGAACCATCACTGAAAGAGATGAAAGAAGTAGAGGCTGCTCTAAGAGCTCAGCCCATAGCAAGCATAAGTACTTGGACTAAGTCTAGGCTAGTAGACTGCCAGACTCAATGGGAGAAACTGAGCAAACAGGTGAGTTCTCCACAGGTTGCTATTGCTTGCCTGTTACTGCAGCTGTCTGCTTGGGTGGCATTGGGAGGATGGTGAAGAGGTGAAGCGGGGAAACAGTGGGATGAGAATGTTTTGCTTGTTCCATTGTCAAAGTGGCTGATGTTCAGCTTGAATACACATATTTCTTGGTACCTAACTGTAAGGAGCAAAATAAACTCTTTAATTGTTTGTAATTAAAAATTAATTTGTTCACTTTTCTTTATGCTGCTCTTTTTGGGGAGTGTGGGAGGAAAGTCTGGCTTTTTTTTGTTGTTTCTGAAGTCTCAAATATTATCCTGTCCCTTTATAATTTTTGTCGGTTTCCAAGCAGCTTTGAAAAATAAAAGGCTATAAATAGACTCCAACTCCAGTGTATTTAGTTTTTTCTTTTGGATGGAAGCTTTCTGCTGTCTGTAGAAACATGCTTCTTTTGTTAGAATTCCTGATGAAAATCTGTGTTGGAGAGCCTTGCTGTTGATATAGAATACAGATTATCTGAGTTGTGGAAAGAAGTGAGACCTCAAGAGTGTTTTATTGCTCAGTATAAAGATATATCTAACTGTGATACTTGTAATCAGAAGAGGATTTTATTTTGTCTGACTATTTCCAGGGTTACTGTTTACCGGTTACATTCAATGTTACCGGTTTACATTCAATGAAGGGGGAAAAACAAGTAGCATTTCTCCTTCCCTCACTTCTAGATTTTGTTGATCTGCTAATAAGGGTTCATAAGTTTGTGTGTGTGTGTGTAAAAGTGTTTTGTTAATTAAAAAAGCCTTAAAAATGTTTTGGTAGTAAAATGTTTTAACAAAGACTTGTGGTTTTTTCACATGTAAAAGGACATTTAAGTAACAAAGCTGCTATTTCTTTCTCCACCTTGGATTCTAGATCATTAGTCAGAAAAATCGCCTGTCTGAAAGTCAGGAAAAAGCTGTAAATCTGAAGAAGGATTTGGCAGAGATGCAAGAATGGATGACCCAAGCTGAAGAAGAATATTTGGAGAAGGATTTTGAATACAAGTCCCCTGAAGAGCTAGAGAATGCAGTAGAGGAAATGAAGGTCAGCAGTGCCAGCTCATTGTAGAGGCCAGATTAAAGAGAAACAAAACTTTATGGCTTTGGGAGTTGACCTTTTATGGAATTATATTTGTGGAAAGGAACTCAGGTCATGACAAGATTAGTGATATTTTTCATCTTTGCTTTGTGGAATTTTTGATTTTTAAAGCATAAACTATAAAAGCAGATGTTCTTTTTGGCCATGAGGGGTAGGAATTTCATAATAAATAACAGCATCCCCAGCTGTTGAGTCATGCTTATTATGTTTAGCATATTAAACAGTAAGAATATAGAGAGTTTTTGCAGGAGACAAAACCTGAGAAATGTACAATATCTTTTTTTATTTCTATCTAAATTAGTGGTTGTGGAAACAGTCTCCTGCTTCTAGCTCTTGGACCTCAGTTTCTTGTCCCCTAGATATTGTAACTCCACATTTAGAAAATCACTTTGAAACAGGTGTGTTGTAAAGTTATCATGTGTTCATCATCTGTAGCAAACAGTGATTTGTTTAATACTGTGAGTTGGAAGAGATCTACAAAGATTGGTAGAGTAGATGTTGGTCCCTGCTTCTCTAGTTTTGGGTCTGGTGGCCAAGGAAATGAAGAGGGAGGAGATATTTTTGTCTTATTGAAATACTGTCAGTTGAAGAGAATTTTCTTGCATATATGTACAGAGTAAATGATTCTCTGCTTTTTAATCTGAGAGCTCAGTCATATCTTGATAAATGTTTTGACTTATGTGTACACTTTTTAAATGAGTATCCACGATACTGTTACTTGATGGACCATAAAAAATTCTCCCTTACAAGTGCTTTGACAAAGCTATTTGAAGTTTTGAATTGTTCTTCTTGAAGGGGTTTTCTGAAGCAGTCCTTAACAAGAGTTTTAATATATTCATGTCCTTTGAAGCCATTTGAGATCACATAGTCTGACAGCTGGCTGAACACAAGCCAAGGAAATAAAGAACCTTCCTTTCATTGGCAAATCTGTGAGACTTTGAGTACATTTACCTTTGTCAAATCCAGATGATATTATGTATGTTATGACAGTTATGTCGGTGAGCTAGTAAGCTTATTTGTAACACTTACAATTCCTCTTTCATTTGCAGTGACAACATTATTCTAGGACTACTTCTAGGACTGGGAAAGAGCACTCTGGATTTGGCAGATTTTTTGCACATGGTTTTAAGTTTGCCAGTTCTGCTCTCATTTGAGCGGAGAGTGGAACTCCTGCTGACATTTGGACCAATGGTTTAAGATTAGGCTAGGTGGTTTTTGATATTCATGCCATAAAATATGTTTCCAAAATTTTCTATTCTTTGTGCTTCTATTAACTGACTTTTTTTTATTTACATTTAGAAGACATCTTGAAATATATGTACAAAAATTATGCTAAAAATTCTACTATAAAGTGCAATGCCTTATTTGCCAGAGGTATTTCAATTGCGTAAAACTGTTTTTAAAACTGAAAAGAAAGAAATTCACCTAGAAAGGACAGTCTCTATTTCTGGAGAGTTTTATTTGTCTCAGCAGGGAGACAGACTGGTCTGCCTGCTCTGTATTCCACCTTTCTTCTTCCTCAGTTCTGGCTAAGGCAAAATTTGACAAGTGATAATACAGTTTCTCCAGACCTGTGTGTTGGGAGTAGTACTGTACTTATCCTGTACATGTGTTGCCAGGCTCCTCTGAGTGTAGTTAGATTGAAGGAATTCTTCTGGCTGTCCTTTTTGTGCGTTCCTGAAGCACACCCAACAGCTGTGGGGGAGGTTCCAGCTTTGTCATTGTACGTGTTATGGGTAATTACATCATCTTCCCTGGATAATTTTGGGAGCTAGTTACTGTGCTCTGAAACTCATAATTTCTGTAAGTTCACCCCACCTTTTTCTTCCTGATACTCTTGTTTTTAGCAAACGTCTATTTTCTTTTTCTTCTGGTTAATATATTTTTCCTGTTTGCATGATGGCATAGAAATAGCACTGAACTTAATTTTTTTTGCTTTGAGTCATGATTTTTTTTTAATGAACAAACCATTAAAAAAGGCAAATATATCTGTATGTTTAATAAAACAGCATCTTTCAACACTTGCTACCATGATCTGAATTCCATGCAAGTTAGTGCTGTATGTTGTTGTGTTCAGGCCCAAGAAGTACATTAGCAGCAAGACTTCCAGTGGGAAACTGCTGATCTTGGATTTGAGTGATGAGTAGCTGAGTGTAGGGCAGTTGAAGGCTAATCATTGTAATGTGTTTTTTTGACAGAGAGCGAAGGAGGATGTGTTACAGAAGGAGGTGAGGGTGAAGATTCTCAAAGACAACATCAAGATGTTGGCCACCAAAGTGCCATCCAGTGGTCAGGACCTGGCAACTGAGTTGAACGTTGTGCTGGAGAACTACCAACTACTGTGCAATCGGATCCGGGGGAAATGCCACACTTTGGAGGCAAGAAGGATAGCTCTCTGCTTAGTCATATCTGTTCAGCACTTTTACTGATCATCTGGATGAGGGTATCAAGTCTACCTGTAGGAAATTTGTGGATGACACCAAGTTGGGTGGGAGTATTGGTCTGCTGGAGGGTAGGAAGGCTCTGCAGAGGAATCTGGACAGGCTGATTTGGTGGGCTGAAGCCAAAGGTATGAGGTTCAACAAGACCAAGTGCCAGGGGCTACACTTGGGTCACAACAATGCCATGTAGTGTTACAGGCTGGGGGAAGGGTGCCTGGAAGGTGTCCAGTGAAAAAAGGACCTGAGGGTGCTGATACACACCCATGGAATGTGAGCTAGCAGGGTGCCCTGGTGGCTCAGAATGGCATCTTGACACGTATGAGAAACAGTGTGGCCAGCAGGACTAGGGAAGTGATTGTCCCTCTGTATGTACGTGGCACTGGTGAAGCCACACCTTGAGTGCTTTGTCCAGATGTGGGCCTCTCACTAAAAGGAGGACACTGGGGTGCTGAGAAGGGCAGCAAAGTTGGTAGAAGGCCTGGAGCACAAGTGCTATGAGGAGCTGCTGAGGGAGCTGGGAGTGTTTAGCCTGGAGAAAAGGAGGCTCAGGGGGGACCTTATTGCTCTCTACAACTGCCTGAAAGGAGGATGTAGCCAAGTAGGGGTCGGCCTCTTCTCCGAGGCCAGTGACAGGATGGGAGGAAATGGCTTCAAGCTGCTCCAGAGGAGGTTTAGGTTGGACGTTGGGAAGAATTTCTTCATAGAAAGAGTGAATAGGCATTGGAATGGACTACCTGGGGAAGTGGTGGAGTCACTGTCCCTGGAGGTGTTTAAGGCAAGACTGGATGTGGCACTGAGTGCCATGATCTTGTTGACAAGGTGGTGTTTGGTCCCAGGCTGGACTCCGTCTCTCAGATCTTTTCCAACCCTAACTGATTTTGTGATTCTGTAAAATAAAACAGGTGGCAAAAAAGGGGAATGGAGAAGGACACTGAAAATGTCTGAATACAGTAGCTTCCGCATAAATGCATTTTACTCTTTTCCAAGATTACTCTCCCTTGAGATCACACCATCTAAATTTGTTTTTATAATTGTATTGTATTCAGTGCTTTAGCAAGTAAGTAAACTTGTCTCACGGACCTGTTACTCATCTATGTGTCTTCCAAAATGGCAAAAAGGAACTTACCAGAAATTAATGATTGAAATCCAATAATAATCAGAACATGTGATTATGGCCTGAGTTAGGGTGTGTGTCCCTTGTCTTTCAAAGAGGAGTGGATGTATTTTGTTACATTCTTACATAGTTATATGAACCTTTATGTCAGTAGTAGTTTTAGCACAAGTTTAGAGAATTCTTTGCTCATTTCTCTGTATCTTCCTGATATATCTGTAGGTTTTTCTATGTAGAATATACTGTACCATGGCATGTTTTTTATTATTTTCTACTTGTCTCTTTTAGATGAATTTCTTGGACACATATCTTTAAGTTAGTCATAGGGTATATGAGCTGTGCCTGGCATTCTAAGCTAATTTTTTTTTCTTTTCTGTTGCTCCTAGGAAGTGTGGTCCTGTTGGATTGAGCTGCTTCAGTATCTTGATTTAGAAACAGCTTGGCTAAACAATCTGGAAGAAAGGGTGCAAATGACAGGAAATCTGCCTGATAAATTGGATGCTGTCAATGATGCTCTTGAGGTACTATAATGATTCTATCAGATGAGTAACTTTTCAGATAGCTCTGTTTAAAAAAAAATAAAATTCTGCACTTCAGTAGCATACTGAAATGTGCTGAGTATTCTGATTCTTCACATGAACTGAACATATTACTCTGAATTGGAAATAGATATTTGTAGGATCCTCCATCAAAAGTGGACTTTTACTGTATGTGATAGTGCCATACTTGGTACTGTGATAAAATGCTCTCTCCTGGCCTCTGTGTAAATAGATTAATTCCTTCCAGGACTATAGCTGTATGAAATGACACGAGTAGGCAAGAAGTGCTGTGAAGTTTAATTATCTAAAGTAAAATCACCTCTGTGCCATAATGCCACGTGCCATTATGAATTAAGCCATAACTAATTGATGCTTTTAGAACACTCTCAAGACGTTTGAAGTGTTAACCTTGTGTATGCAACCAGATTTCCAGCTCTGAAAATACAATAATATTCAGTGTCTTGACCTTTAAAACTTTTTCTAATTAGTCCCTGGAATCGGTCTTGCGCCACCCAGCTGATAATCGAACCCAGATTCGGGAACTTGGGCAGACATTGATTGATGGAGGGATTCTTGATGACATCATCAGTGAAAAACTGGAAGCTTTCAACGCCCGCTATGAGGAATTGAGTCACTTGGTAAGAACTTGGGGTTAGGGTTGGAGTAGACTTCAGCTTCAGTCAGAGATAATTCTTGTTAGCTGAATTCAGACATGCTGGACTGCAATACAGGAAAAGAATAAAAAGCGTCAATGTTGTCAGCTGTTTTCAATTTGTAAAAATAGCCAAGGAGCAAGATGCTTTTCTGTTTTGCATGACATGAGTCAAGTTTTGTTTTGCAAGCTTGCCCTGCAGGGATGCCCTGGTGTTTTTCAGATAATTTTGACCAAAAGGCAATTCCAAACTCAAGGAACAGCTGAGTATTAACAACTTATTATTTCCTTGCTACTGCCATAAATACTGGTCATTTTCTCACCAACTGCAAAAATGAGGAGCATAGGTAACATTTTCACTTTTAGAAGTAGCTAGGAAGAAGTCACACTGAAATTAAGAATAGAAGGAAAACCTTCTTCTCATTACTCATCTATTAGGTTGTCCTCTTCTTCTCCTACTTCAGTCTAATCTTTTATAGATTTAATGAGTAGAGGAAGACAAGCTGTATTTCAGGTAGCAGAGGTTTGTAACTTGTGTTCTGTATCCTGATAATACAGGCCCCTGCCAAACTGTAGAACGGGAGTTTTTTTCTGTCACTGATGAAATGTAATCATAGAGGGAATTTTGGTTCATCCTCATTACAATGAGGAACACGAATGCAGTGCCCTCACTTGGGGGTTGTGTGCTGCTATTTAAGTTAGCACTGATTATTGTTTTTCCTGTTCAAAGAGTATTTCATTGCCATGTGAAAACCTGTTTGCTTTGCCAGCTGCAGCACCGGCACACTGAACTATTGACAACTCTCTACATCTCTGTGTATGTGTCCACATGCACTGGTCTGTGCATGTGCTGATAGTGGGGAATTTGTGTTCCTGTGCAGGTAGTGACACTTCAGATGCTGTTGAAGGAAGAGACAATAAAGGGAAAAAACTGTGAAGTTCTGTTTTGACAGTATAACTGAGTGAGTTTATTGTTTTGAAAGGGAATGTGAACATTAATGTATCAAACAACATTCATCTGTGGTCTATTGCAAAGTTCCTGTTTCCCATTGAATAGCTGGTTTTTGAAACTGATGTATGTTTGAAAGTAAAGAGTACTTTCTTCCCAAGGTGATAGGTGTGTTTTCATATCCTGTATGTATCTAGCAGCAGACCTCTCTGTCTATTCCACTGTTTGTCAGTTATTGCTTCAGAAGCCGCAGCAAGCTTCAAAAATTGCTGCTTTCTAGGATTCTTTTTAGCCAGTCCTCCAGGTGTAGGATTTTTTGGGTCTCTCCCACGATGTTTTGAGGAAGTCTACTGTAATTTGTACTGAATTACTGCTCCATCTTGTCTTACTTTTCTGCCCTTATCAGGCAGTGAGCCGACAGATCACCTTGGAACAACAGCTTCAGACCATGCGAGAAACGGACCACATGTTGCAGGTCTTGCAGGAAAGTTTAGGAGATCTGGATAGACAGCTGACATCTTACTTGACTGATAGGATAGATGCCTTTCAGATGCCCCAGGAGGCCCAGGTATTTCTCTATAGCTCTTCACTACAAAACTTTTAGAAATATTTCATGATAGTGTCAGCCTAGACTTGGTAATTAATTTCAGTCCTGTGCTTATGCACCAGTTGTTATCTATTTTAATCTGGAGTGTTTTCTTTTTTTAAGAAGGTTGTATTGAATAACAGCAGCTTTCAATTTAACAAGCTAAAAGACAGAATATTTAAAATAAACCCAGTGGTGTTTTAATTCTTACAGAGTAGATTTACTTCTGGTGGGTGGTAAGAAAGCTCCCCTTCTCTCTGTAAGCGATTTTGTAATGTATTTTTTTCCTGTTTCTATGACATGGCAGAAAATTCAAGCTGAGATTGCAGCTCATGAATCCACCTTAGAGGAGCTGAAGAAAAGTGCTCGCTCTTTCCCTCCTGCTTCTCCTGAATGCAGGTCTGCCCGTGGGGGAACTCAGCTGGATGCTTTGCAGGTAAAGACATGAGAGTTGCACTTACACAATGCTGTGTCAGCCTGTAAGTTGTTCGGTGCAGTCAGCTGAACCTCAGAAGAAAATAGTATGTGCTTTTATGTGCTTTCATAAGGAAACAAGCAGCCCTAGACGAATTGAACAAGGAAGCTTAAATTTCAGAAGTGTCATGGGATAAATGCTGAAAGTCAGGAGGTCTCTGTATTTGAGCAGAATGGATATTTTCAAAGTGCATGATACAGAATTAAATCTCTATTGCACCTCAGGTAGAGACTAGGAATAGTTATAGACAATGTTATTTTCCAAGCCAAAATACCATATGTATTAATTTGTGGTGGTATAATGGGCTATACTCTGTGGTGGGAGGTGCTTTAAATGTTATTTTTCAAAGTGCATGTACTAATTTAAAACAATCTTTCAACATAATATTCATTAAAACAGAGAAAGCTCCGTGAGGTATGTACAAAGTACCAGCTTTTCCAGAAACCAGCCAATTTTGAGCAGCGCATGTTAGACTGCAAGCGGGTGTTGGATGGTGTAAAAGCAGAACTTCATGTCTTGGATGTGAAGGATACTGACCCAGATGTAATCCAAGCTCACTTGGAGAAGTGCATGGTATGTATCCAACGTTCATGACTCTTGCTTGGGGGTGCTTTTTTGTGTGTGCTTTTTGTTGCTTAAACTCTCTCCTGCAGACATTTTGCTTAAAGTCATCATGGGACTACTGCAACTCATTGAAAAGTGCTAACAGAGCACTTGATAACTAAAAACCTTGTATTCCTATGGGACATGAAACTAGTGGACTGGTGAATTTTAATGAACTCCCTTGTCTAGTTCATCCCTGTGTTCTGGAGAAACATCGTAGTCATTAGTATTTGAACAAAACAAATAGTATACTTATGATGAAGTACAGATCACGTTAGCCTTGAAGTAAACACTTAAATTATTGATTTTATTCATTTTTGAAAATAAAAACTTGAATAAAATATAGAACATCAAGGGCTTGGAATCTTCTTGTCAGATATTGCTGTTAATTCATAGCTCAGAGTTGAAGTACAATTTGAAGTTAAGGTCCTCAAAGGAAGCAGAGTCAGAAAATATGCACTACAAATTGATCACCAATATACATATTTGTGCTTCTAGAAACTCTATAAGACCCTCAGTGAGGTGAAATTGGAAGTTGAAACTGTCATCAAGACAGGAAGGCAAATTGTACAGAAACAACAGACAGATAATCCCAAAGGGATGGATGAACAACTGACAGCACTGAAATTTCTTTACAATGACTTGGGCGCACAGGTAAGAAAAATAAATATATGTATGAATATTTGTCTGCATGTAATTTCCCTTCTTTGTTGCTTGATAGTGTTTTAAGTTTGATTCTAAAGCTGATAATATGTAGACTAGTTGCTGCATCCAGGAGCAATTGGTTGAGAGTTTAAAGATTACACACACCTTCCCTGTAGGAGAGGTAGCCTTGAAGAAAGCAAGGTTCACAGAGTTTTCATTCCCCTGGCTATTCAAACGTGCCATTCATTAAAGTCCTTCAAGATAATTTATGGTCATATTGTCATGTGACAAGTGTGAGTCAATCTGAAGTTTTTTAGGAGGTGTCATGATGGTTTTGAATTGAAGTCCAACTAAATGGTTGCCCTCAGTATGAAATAGAAAATGCAGGCAAACCTGTAGTTCCCATGAACTGCATTTAATTTGTGTAATTTTCTTATTAGTTGAATAGTTACTTACCGAAGAGAAATGTTTAAAAATGGCTAAACCCTTACAGGACAGGTAGGACTCTCTACCTAAATTAAGATGGAATACTAAGTGGATTTATGTCTGGTCAGTGTAATCTGACCCTCTACTCACAGTTCATTCATGGAGCAGTGTTGCTGTGTCTTGGAATGGGTCCTAGGAAATATTTTGGAGTTATAAAGTTGAGAACATTCAGGAAGGTGTAGATTCCAGAAAGCATGTAGACAAGAGATTAGGAAAGGATAGAAAGGCAAAGTTATTTGCAGGATAATTTTAAGATTTTTCTTTTTGAGCTGAGAACAGAGCACTATTTTTCGAAATGTCATTTGATTCTGACTACTATGCTTGGAGTTATTCTCAAGTCTGTGTTAAAATTTGACCAGACTAATTGTGTAACCAGTGTGAAATAGAAGTGATTATACTGCAGCAAACATGAAATTTCATATTAATTTTACTGATCTATTTTCAAGGGCAGACTAGCTTTTCAGTGAATTTTTTTTTACAGCTTTCTCCTAGAAGGCCTTTCAAATTACTAGCAGGAATTGAATTTTACTTGTGTGAGTGACTGACTGGATTCTATGTTCCCTTGAGTTTCAGCTAAAGGATCATAATGAAGTGATAAGCATCAATTTGGTGATTGCTAGCTATAAATAAACTGGAATGCAGGTTTCTTTATCTTCTTTAAGTGTATTTCAGCTTTAAATTATTTGTTTATTCTGTGTTGTATAGTAAGGTACAGATGTTTATAAACTTTCCTTTTAGGGTCTTTCCTTAAAGCAAGACAGTTTTAAGACACAAGGATTTTTTATATTTAGGTGGATATTTTAGCTGGCTAGCACTTTTTTCTTTGCTGTCTTTTAAAATCTAATTTTGTTTTCTTTCTTTCTTTCCTCTTAATTATTTTTTGTAGGTGACAGAAGGAAAACAAGACCTTGAAAGAGCAACTCAGCTGGCACGCAAAATGAGGAAAGAGTCTGCCTCTCTGTCAGAGTGGCTGGCTACTACTGAAGCTGACCTCGTGCAGAAATCCACTTCAGAGAGCTTGCTTTCTGATCTAGATTCAGAAATTGCCTGGGCCAAAGTAAGCATGCTTGCTAAATATTTGTAGAATAAATTTCTGACATTATGGCAATACTGTGTAGAAGTGGCTGTGAGTTTAAATCCCTGTTATTTGTTATTAAATCTCCCACATCCTGAAATTTTAGTGGATTCAGTAGTTCATATTTAGTACCTTATTGAATCTGATCTGTTTCATCTTGGGCATCTTGCATCAACTTTAAATGGCCAGTGTAACATTTAAGATATTACTGCATATTTGGTCCTAAGAAACATTTAAGACTTCCTGTATCACTTACACAATTCACAACTATAATATTTCTAAAATTACCAGGAAATATAATTGTGGACTGGGTCCAATATTTTACTAGTAGATAAAACTGAAAGTGCATTGAATGAAAAATGCATTTAAAAAGAAATTGAGTTTGTAACTTTTCGTTGAAACAGCTTTGTCTTCAAAATTGTGACGTTGCAAAACAAGAGGCTACTGTAATTCCTTATTTTCTTTCACCTACAGGTTGAAGCTTTTAACTGAAAGAGGCAAATGTGTTAGCTACTTTGCTTCAGATTTTCTTTGTATTTTCTCACACTGTAGAAATTCAGATATTATTTAGAGTTAGCAACAAGTGTCAGTTGATACAGTTCAGTAATACTGATCTTCCCAGTTTTTGTTTTCTGTCATGTATTACTTCTGGAATGGGGTCTGTCTGCAGTGTTAAAAGGTGAAAGCTCACCAAATTGCCAACTCATCTAATATAACCTTCATTTGAATTAGGATTAGCAATTACTAGCACTAGAGTTTTGCTGTGGGATACTCTGTGGCAGTATCCCCAAGATTCCTCTCCAAACAAACTTTTCATTCCTTATTGGAAGTATGCTTACCATACATTTGTAAGCCATGCAAATAATGACTCTTATGCTGCACCATCAGGAGGACAAGTCCTTTATGTTGCATGCAAAATTGTCCTTTCTGTTTTAAGGTTTTCTAGAGGCAGTTTTAAAATGTAGTAACTTGAATATTTGTTTCTGTTTCTAGGACAGTAAGTTATGATAAAATAATAAATTATTTACTTCATAGATAATAAGATGTTCAAGGAGCTCGAGGCACTGGTTGCGATTAAGTGCATTCTTTACCACACTGTACACTGACATGAAAGAGCCTTCTAAGTAGGCAGATATCATCAATAATAATGGGTGATCTTGTATGGCAAGAGGTCTGTTTTCCACATGGAAGCCATGTGCTGATATTCGAGAGATGACATATTATTTAATTTGCATGTCAGTATGTGTACTTTCAAAAAAGGTGTGGGGTTTTTTTAGATTAAAAAAACTATTTAAAAGTAGAGATGACTTTGAAAAAAGAGTAGAGCTAAAGATACATGTATTTACATATCTCTATGTAGGTAATATAACAATAGGGATTCTGTAATATGTAGCCAGTGAATGGAACATCTGCAGTTGTGATGGTTCTCAAAAAAACATTCTGCCTTGGCCTACCATGTTTCTCATTGCTGCCAACTGAAAAAGTACCTTAAGAGGAAAAGATACAGAGAAATCCAGAGCATCACTTGAAACTTGGGTTCTGTGCTTTACAGTGCAGAAAAGAACCTTTTAAAATTGGACATATAATGTAGTGTGATTGTTGTGGTTTGACACTGGCCCAGTGCCAGGCACCCACAAAAGTCGCTTGCTCTTCCCTGCCCCAGCTGGGCAGAGGAGAGAAAGAAAAAAAGTTAATGAACACTTCGTGAGTGAGATAAGGACCAGAAGGAAAAAACCCCAACACTTCAAGGGCAAAACAGGCTTAAATTAAAGTTATAAAGTGAATTTATCGCTAAGAGAATCAGAGGAGGATAATGAGAAGTAAAATAAGCCCTTAAAACACCTTTTCCCCCAGCCCCTCCCTCCTTCCCACTGACAGTGCAGGGACACAGGGCATGGGAGTTCGGTCAGTCCATCACTGAGATTTCCTTCTGCTGCTCTGGGAGAGGAGCCCTTCCCCTGGGAGGCCGTGGGGTCCCTCCCACAGGACACAGTTCTCTGTGAACCTCTCTGGCGTGGGTCCCCTCTCAGGAGCAGCAGCCACACCGCCCCTGCTGCAGTGTGAGCCCTTCCCAGGGCACAGAGCCCTCCCAAAACTGCTGTGCCATGGATCTCTCTTTCCATGGGGTGCAGCCCTCCAAGGCCAGGCTGCTCCATTCTGGGAACGGGGCCCTTTCTCTGCACCGGGTCTCCCAATGGATCCCAGCCTCCTCCAGGCATCCACCCGCCCTGGTGTGAGCACCTTCCCCAGGGGCTGCGGGTGGATCTCTGCATCCCCCGTGGGTCCCCAGGGGCTGTGGGTGGATCTCTGCATCCCCCGTGGATCCCCAGGGGCTGCGGGTGGATCTCTGCATCCCCCGTGGATCCCCAGGGGCTGTGGGTGGATCTCTGCATCCCCCGTGGATCCCCAGGGGCTGTGGGTGGATCTCTGCATCCCCCGTGGATCCCCAGGGGCTGTGGGTGGATCTCTGCATCCCCCGTGGATCCCCAGGGGCTGTGGGTGGATCTCTGCATCCCCCGTGGATGCCCAGCGGCTGCAGGGGCACAGCTGCTTCACCATGGGCTGCACCACGGGCTGCAGAGGCACCTCAGCTCCAGTGCCTGGAGCACTTCCTGGCTCTCCTTCTCCACTGACTTTGGTGTCTCCATGTTGTTTTCCCTCGTGTGTTCTCACCTCCTCCTCTTCTCTGGCTAGGCAAAAACTGTGGCCACTTTGTTTTGATTTTCTTCTGAACTATGTCATCACAGAGGTGTTACCAACCTCTCTCACTGGCCCAGTTTTGGCCAGCAGCACGTCCATCTTTCAGAGCCATCAGAGATTGGCTCTGCTGGACATGGTGAAAGTTTTCAGGAGCTTCTCACAGAAGCCATCTCTGTGGCCCCCCTGCTACCAAAAACCAGGCCGTTCAAAACCAATACAGTGATGCATTTGCTTTACCTACATAATAAAAAGGAAGGGTAAAGATGATCTAAGACAACAAACCAAAAGAGTCCCTAATTTGTTCAGGACATTTACATGCATTGTGCTCTCACTCTCTCTTAAAAAGTGAGATCACTGTCTACAGAGAATGAGTATAAATGAAAGGCTATTACACTTGGTTTAATTTTTTTGCACAAGTGAAGATCATCTACAATGTATTTGTTTCCTGTGGAGGTAAAAATCTGCCTCCCTCATCCCTTGTGTTTGGGAGCAGTGCAGTGTTATTGGCTAAACTTGTTTCAGAATGTGCTGAGAGAGCTGGAGAGGAGGAAAGCTGATTTGAAGAGCATCACGGAAAGTTGCACTGCACTCCAGTCTCTGGTGGAAGGGAGTGAGACTGTCCTGGAGGAGAAGCTGTGTGTCCTTAATGCTGGCTGGAGCAGAGTTCGAACCTGGACCGAGGACTGGTGTGATACTTTGTTGGTAAGTTGCACGGGTGAGAAATATCCCTCTACACCTTTGGAGCAGTTGGAGTTTTCACTTGTCTCACTTTACTGTAAAGTGAAGCTTCTGTGATGCCCCAGGGACTTAAAAGATCATGGAATGGGTTTCTGTTTACACTGTAGGTGGGAAGGGTAAGTCTTGAGGTGGTGTACAGTGAGGAAGATGGAAAATTAGGCTGCTGCATGTGCTGCTCTCTATTCAGCCTGAATATTCAGCCTCTGTGCCAGCTGCAACATGAACAGAATGGGTTTGTGTTGACAGATTTCCTTGAGACCCAGATGATGGCTATTTAATGGATTATGCATAACTTTGTAGGGGTGTTCAACAAAGCACTTCTGTCTCTGTCAGCACATGGCTCTTTTGGACAGACCATAACTGCGAGTGTTTGAGTATGGCACCAGCATCTATTTGGCTGAGTGAATGAAAGACCAAGGATATTATACACCTAAAGCTGCTAATTATGCTGAATGGACATAAAACAGTCTACAACTGACACAAGTATCAGACTGATGCTTTTATAGAAATAAATATTTTGGTTTTGTTTAGCTACTTATGACAGCCAAGCCCTATCAGGGACTTCTGAAGATGGAAGTTATGGAAACTTTAGTGTATACATGGAGGGTGAGCCCTGTGCCTCCTGTCCAGTGCTTGTAACAGCTGATAACAAGCTGTATCATTGCTATCCAATTATGTAATCCAATGGTCCCATGTTAGGAGTAGTCAGGTAGTTTGCCTTTATGTGTAAGTGCTGTAAGGATGATCCATAATTAGATGATGTTCTAGATTATGTTCATATCTGGTGACAAGTATTGTCTATGCTCTCTATATCAACATCAAGAAGCTTGTAGCTCCATGTAGCAGAAGAACAACTTAATTTAACAAAGCACAGTCACAGGCCTTCTCTCTCTTCTCTCCTACATTTGTTTTGTTACTCTAAAAGAGCAAATCTTGTCTAACTTTTTGTTTTGGTGAAAGGCTTAAATGGGTTGATACTTCTGAATCTGATAGCTTTGTTTTGTCACACAGAATAATGTTTTATCTATCTGTGGCACCTAATGTTACAATTTCTGAAAGCAGGCCTAATTAACATGCCTACAATTTTGTGACTTTTCTTAAGAGGAAGAAATATTTTCATGTAATCAGTAAACTATTAAAATTTGACTGCTGTAATTTGTAAATTTGGCATAACCCATTTCCAATTAAAAAAACCCCAACAACAACACACAGTGCGTACTGTTGTCCCTGCTAGTGCTGACTGAAAAAAACATGGCTTTTTTTGTTGGCTGAGATAGTGTAGTCTAGCTGTAATGTTGAAATACATTGTCTATATTAAGTTGTACAAACGATTTCAGCTACTTCTATTTATCTTTCTGTGAATTAGGAACTATATTATCAAAGGGTCTTGAATGAAAATTGAATTTTTGTAAATACTGTTGAAGATGAAAGATACAATCTAATTTTCAGTGTTTCATTCCAAAGTGTGTCCATAACACTATTTTATCAATCTCCTTTTCATTCATAAGTTTTTGGTGGGGTTGATTTATTTGATGTGTTTTTGGGTTTATGGGGGGTTTTTGGTGTGCAGGGTTTTTAGTTTGTTTTGTTTTGGTTTTTTTTCTGTTTGGTTGGGGTTTGTTATTGTTTGGTGGGTTCTTTTTTGTTTGTTTATGGTTTTTTTTGTTGGGGTTTTTTTGTGAATTTTTAGAAGTTTCTCATATTCATACTTTTTTTCCATCTTTTTCCAGAATCACCAGGGCCAGCTGGAAATTTTTGATGAAAATGTTGCCCACATAAGTACTTGGTTGTATCAGGCTGAAGCCTTACTGGATGAAATTGAGAAAAAGTCAGCTAGCCAAAAGGAGGAAACTGTAAAGGTAGGAAATGTTGTGTCATCTGTCAGAATATTACCAGTCAACTCATGGATTCTCAGTGATGTCAGATTTGCTTCCTGCTTATTATTAAATGTCTCTCTCCTTGCCTAGGAGATAACCATTTTCATTTTCCTTCACTTCTCAGCGTTTAACATCTGAATTGGATGATGTCAGTCTCCGAGTGGACAATGTACGTGACCAGGCTGTCATCTTAATGAACGGTCGGGGCGTGTCGTGCCGTGAGCTTGTTGAGCCCAAACTGGCAGAACTGAACCGTAATTTTGAGAAGGTGTCTCAGCACATCAAAAGTGCCAAGGTGAGGATGAACTTGCTTGGGAGGTCTGTGCCAAGAAGATGGCAACTGGCTGCAGTGGATAGATCATTATTTATTAGAACTGCACTTTGCTGCTTTTGAGTTCTCTTTTAAGTGTAGGTATTTATATGTGAAAAAAAGACAGACTGATTTCTGGGTCAACTGCCTTTTTACCTGAGTAGCACATGATGGCTTGTGTTTCATTGGAAAATTTACAAACAACTGTTCAGAAAATTGTATATATTGCAATACATATTTATGAGCTACAAAACAACACCATAAGCTAATGTAACTGAAGATTTTTCACTTCTTTTTAGAACAAAATACTCAGATTGAAGTTTGAAGATAGAAAATTGGTAATAACTACCAAGTGTGTTCAAGCTATCTCTCAGATCAAACAACTCTTACAATTTTGATTTATGCTGATATCTAATGGTGCTGCAAACTGATATACCTGTACATGGGGGATTGTGTGTGCCAGCTGAGAATAAATTTTCAGTTTGAACAAGGTTTTATTTTACTTTGCAGATGCTTGTGGGACAAGAACGACTTCCCGTCATGTCAGAGCCCCGTGAAGCTAGAGTGGGTTTACTAGACCTGGAAAAATTTGAGAGTGACCTACAGAATATGCTAAAAGTTGTGGAAAAGCATCAGGAGTTGAGTGGGGAAGATGAAAAGGTTTGTGAGCAATGGAACAATTAAATAATTGACTAGCTCCCTTTCTGTCTTGTCTTCATGTGACATTGCTCCAGATTTTGTGGGGGAATTCTGAGAAAATATCTTCCAGTTAAGGGTAGAAGATGAAGGGAATCACTAGGTTGTTGGAAATCCTGCACACTTTTCCAATACTTTCCCCATAGCTGTTTCCTCTTGTCTGGTATGCTGAGAGTAGCTGATCATACTTGAGTCTGTATTTTCATAATGGTTTTATATAATACTGGTAGTGAACTCTGACTTTTATTTATCTATCTTCTGTCTCCTACCCAAAGTAGCTCTTTGTAAGGAATCCTTCCTGTAAAAGTAATGGGGTTTAAGTTTAAACTGGTCTAATAAAATGAATCGCAGTGCATAGGTCAGGTCAGAGGATGCTTGTGAGGTAAGGTGCAAGTAAGAGTCTTGTAATGTGGCTCTGTGTTGGAAGTCCAAGTAACTTTGAACAAAATTTATATTCTGGATGCTTTCTAGGCTCTGCTCTTCACCCATATAAAATGGTCATAGTTTTGTTACCATCTTGTGCACTATAGCCTTGTTGCCTACAAAATTGGGTAAATTTCCGTCAGGCCACTCTATCTGCCTTCCTTTTAAGCAGCTCAAATACCATAAACTGAGCTGGTAAGCTGAATGTAAATCTATGGAAAATGCCATAGCACAGAAAGCAAATTTTAAAAGATTCCTATAGAAAGACCTCTTGTTATAGAATACAGCCTTCCTTTTATACCATTTTTATATTTATTTAATTTTTGTTTTTATGCTGTTCTGCTCTGACCTTGCTTATTATTCTCAAGGAATGTCTAGAATAGAAATGGAGCTAAAGTTGACACTCTATTGATGTGACTGCTTACTGCTAACTCATTAAATTTCCTTTGGTACATCTCTTTATAAAAAGTTTATGAAATGAGCAAGTTTGATTTCATGATTTGGTAGTTGTGGAGTAGAATCTGTGCTTGAATTTGTTTGGCTCCCATTTGGATTATAAAACAAAAGTTTGGTATAATTGCTGTTACTATCTGAGCTGTAGATAATAGAGATTTGTGTAATTTTAGCTGGATCAAGAAAGAGCTCAGATTGAAGAAGTTTTACAGAAAGGAGGGCAGTTGCTCCAGCAGCCTATGGAGGACCACAGGAGAGAAAAGATCCGCATACAGTTGTTGCTTCTGCAGAAAAAGTACAACAGTGTGCAGGTACAGTTATGACAGTTCCTACAGCTCATTTATTCAGTTTTCCCTTTGGTATCCCACTTACAACCTGTAATCTGTGTTTTATAACTTATAACTCTTTTAGCATACGTGATTCTTTGGGGGACAGTTAAAGGTGTGTGCACACAATCTGAGTCTCTGAATCTTTGCAATTCCAAAATATGAATTTTCATATTTCTAGGTTTTGCGGGGATGGTTTGAATTTTTGAAGTCCTTTTCACAGTTTCACAGAGAGCCACACTAAGTGTTTACACAGATAAGTACATCGAGTCAGGCATTTGCTTCACCTGTCTTGCTGGCCCTTGAACTGAGGTTTATCTCCAGCACTAGTCTGTGTAAGAGTGGCTATGTGTACAAACATACTGACCTTTCAGCTGAAGCCCTTTCTGAGATCGAGCCTCTTCCTTCCTGTAGAGGGTATTAGCAGTAACTGCAGACTGCAGTATGCTGTGGTGCTTGCATTCACATGCTGTGTTAAAAATGGTTTTTCTAGAAGAAAGGTGCTCCTTTTAGCTCACCTGTTTGGATCATGCTAGAGTTGGCAAGCTGAGGTGTACTTCAAATGTGCAGGGCTTTGATTACATGACTATGCAGATGAAGAGAATATAGCTATCACAGAAATAAATGAGTACTATTGCATATTTTGGAATTTGCTCCTTCAAACGAATCCCTCAGGTATTTTTGTTTTTTGAATAAATAAGACCTATTCTGTTCACTACTTCCCTCTTTTTACACCGTGTTTTCCCAATACGCTGGATTGTAGGAGTGCAGGTCATTTCAAAGGAGGCAGGCGTTGGAACTCTCTCCAGTGTTTTCCCAGTATAAGAAGGAACATGATAGTCTAATGAAGTGGCTGAATGAGGCTGAGGACCGTCTGTCAGGGCTGCAAGGTGTGGAGGATGAACAAAAACTACAGGTAAATGAGGCATGTTTCTTAGAGCAAACAGTGAATGCTGCGTATGAACTTTGGAGATTCATATACTCAGGCTTAATGGATCTTCTTTGGATGCTTCTGTGGAAAGAAGTTTCAAAATTGCAGCATTTGTTTTTTGTTAGAAAATTATCAGCATATACTAGTTTGGGATTTCTGCATAGTCATTATAGGTCCCAAAGATCTCATTCTTCAGGGCCAAATCTTAGAGCAGTGTGCCTGATTCAGGACAATTTATGCCAGTCTTGATCCATGAGGATTGCACTGAACCCTTTTTGAAACCAACTCAAACAGCCTGATTCAGTATCAGTTTGGTGCAGGTATGATAAAAGCCTTGCTTGAGCTTAAATTCAGTGCCTCTGCATCCTGTGGTCAGGATATTGTAACTACTCTGCTGCCTTTTCCTGCCCAAAGTGCTTAGAGAGGGACAACGGCCCTCATGCAGTGGATATTACTGTACATGGTGAATACTAATAAAACAGACAAAGATTGAAGATTTCTGATAACTTCTCTCTGGGTCCTGACAAACAATTTTGCAACTGATGTGGTGTCAGGGTCTGATAAAATTTACTGCCCGTAAAGTTTCATGTCTTCATTGTTGAGGATACAGATACTTTTTCGATTGCTTTTGTTGTGGCTTTGTGGATATTTTTTTGGTGGTGTTTTTAAAATCTCTTTTATTTCTTCTTTCCTTTCTCAAAAACACTTGGATAGTGTGGTAATTACCTTAATATTTTAGGCAATAACAGTGAAGAACCTTGTGAAACAGTTAGCAATTTCTTGAACAAGCTTGAAGGCTGAGTAATCTGTCAAGTACTTCTCAATTTCTGCATATAAAGCTTTGTAATCAACATCTATCAATCTTTTTGACTGGTCTGTAACTTTTAAACCCTCAACCAATTTACTTGGGGGCAGGGGTAAAATGCCCCGGCTCCTTGTGAGACTCGCATCCCAAAATTATGATGTGGTGCTCTTCATTCATGGCTAGTGCTGTGTGACTTCAGCTGCCAGTGATAGATGGTCTGCTGTCCTTGCTCACACGGGACATTCAGTATCAGCTGGGAAAGGAAACCTTTTAGATCTGCTGCTCTTTAGACTGTTTAACTTTATAAGCCTCCCGTGCAGAGCTGGGCAGGCCCAGGGCCCTCTTTGCTGCCCAGCTCTGCATGGGAGGCTTATAATGTCTGTTGAGCAGTCTGACATCTGACTGCTGTGTTGGGTGTCCAGCAGTCTCTTCTGGTGACATCAACTCCTTTGGACCTGACTGATGCCATGGGATTTTTTTGAAGGAAATGGGGATCCATATGTATTTAAAGTAAAACAACACGATTCAGTTTTTCTGTTTGACCATCAGATGCTTTGAATGGATCAATTACTGGGTAGAAATGGAAAAATGGTGCACCTGTATGGCTCTTGCTAATGAGGGCAGCCCAGTTGGTCTTCCTTGTCAGGGTTGGTCTCACTGCTGCTTGACTGATCTTTTCAATGGGAGATACTTTGTTTCCTGTAAAACCCTTTTCTTTTGGGATATACTGCAGCTAATGGCTGCTACTGCTGAATCCATTCCTGGATAAGTGAATCTGGTTGCTGAATGCAGAATGTCATGTGGATATGGATTACCATAGCAATTACAATAGACTGTTAATGGAGAAACATTATCCTTGCTCAGAATCAGTTAAGTTGTGTAAAAATATCCTTGTTCTTTCAGATGTAGTTTCTGGTTTGTCTGGGTCAGCTACACTGTCAGAAAGGGACCACAGCAATTGTCATGGCCAGTGTGAAACTTGGAAACTCAAACTGCTGCTTTTACTTCATGTGCCTGTGTCTCTAGACTTCTGATATTAGAGTGCTAAGCCAGCTTGTCTCAAGTGGACTTATTTTACTTTTATGGCTTGTTCTGTTACTGGCTCTACTATCAATTTTGAATGCCAAAAATGGTGTGAGACCGTAATGTTGCTAAAGGGAAAAATAGCCTTCCCAAATTATCATCATCGTTTTACATAATCACTATTGCTCCAGAATTTTCTTGGAGCCATCAGACTTGAAAATTGCAGTGCTTGTTGCTTGTCTCAGCTTAGGACTGACAAGCACTAAGTGATTTCTTCAACTGCTGGTGTACAGGTGCCTTAAGCCCTCACCTTGATGTAAGGAAGGTGTAGTGAACAGAGAAAGAGAAACTGGTGTTTGAAGTGAACAAAACAGGGAGGAAAAGGAAGATTTCAGCTGCCGAGCTGGGGAGTAGACTTCAGTTAAGCTTTTATGTAATACATTATTTATGCTTTTGTAAGCAAGTGTGGAGGAGAGGACTTATTTATGGTGCTTGAAGGTCATATCTATATACTGATTTGCTGGAAGTAGCTGGATCATAAATATTCCTAATCATTTATGCTTCCAGGGATTATGGAGTTAAAATACCTCTGAAATATTGGTAATCCTTCTGCATAGTAGGTACTTTTGAGTAAGCCTTGTTTTGCCACAAATCCATTTGCAAGAAAAGCCTGCACTGGAAGTTTGCAGAACCTTGAGGTTTTTCTTTTCTAGACTTTTCTATGACTTAATATTTATTTAAATTTGACTGTTCTGGCTTGGTTCAGAATGAGAGAAAGGGAAAAATGAAACCTTAAATTGCAAGGGTAATTAGTTGCATAAATACTTGAGAGATTTTTCCAGGTTATAGGAAGTTGTTTTGAAGTGAAAATGATAATTTTGCACATGGTAAGTGAATATGCAGTTGCAGGCACAGTGCATTTTTTCCTATAAGCTGAAGCAGGCATCATCTTTATAGACTACTCCAATAAAGACAGACTGAGAAGGGTCTTTTAGCCTGGAGAAGAGAAGGCTCTGGGGAGATTCTTATAGCAGCCTCCCAATACCTGTAGGAAAGCTGGAGGGGACTTCTTACAAAGGCATGGAGGGATAAGACAAGGGACAGTGGCTTTAAATCTGTAGACCATAGGTTAAGATTAGATATTACGAAGGAATTCTTCACTGTGAGGGAGGTGAGGCACTGGCACAGGTTGCTCAGAGAAGCTTTGGATGCCCCATCCCTGGAAGTGTTCTAGTTCAGTGTTCTAGTTCCCTGGAAGTGTTCTAGTTTTATGAGGCTTTGTGCAGCCTGACGGTAGAGGAAGGTGTCCCTGCCCATGGCAGGGGGATTGGAATGAGATGGTCCTTAAGGTCCCTTTCCAACCTAAATCATTCTGATTCTGTGAAAAGAGTTAGCTTACCTGAGGGGTTTTTTTTGTTTTGTTTTTTAGTTAAATAAAAAAACAAAACAAAACAAACCAACAGAACCAAGCAACCAAAACCAGCTTCTCTGATATTTAGGTTTTTGTCATTTAACTGCGTGAGTTGCATAAAACTCCTATTTTTTAGCATAGTATGCTGCATTTTAGAAGCTTCCAGTCTGCAGTGCAAGGTAGAGAACAGCTGAACAATTAAAACTCTGCTGTAGTAAAACACTAATGTATTTATAACACATATGTTCAACTTTAAGAATGAAGGCTGTGAGAGGAGGAAGCATCATCTCAGTGATGGGAGACAGCTGCAGGAGATTAGCTGTGAGGTGTGATCTGGAGGAGCAGCACCAGGAAGAATTCACTGCTTTAAACCCTTGTGCAAGTTTTTTCTAATGAGAGACAAAGCAGTATGTGGGAAGTAGAAACACAGTAAAGACCAGTGACCTATTCATCTGGGTGAAGTTAATTCTGGACTGTTGCCTGTGTGAGAATGGGACATTGTGGAATGATTGGGAGTTAGAGAAAACACGTTATGAAGATGTTGCAGATAGCTGTGCTGTAGAAGGCATCCTGGTTTTTTTTCTTATCTTGACCTGTTTCATATTGTTAGGGAAAAGATACTTTGAGTTCTTTGGAACTGGGGCACTCTCCTTCCACAGGAAACCATACCACTGTCTAAGCCTTGGGCTTTTGCTCCAAATTTCATTGATGGAAGCTGATAAAATATATGCAGAGCCTCAACGGAATACATTTGGGGAGCATCAGGAATCAAGATGCTGGGTTTGTAGCTAAAGCATATGGAGTAAGCCTTGCTTTTAACTGTGGTGCTTGCTTGCTGTACTGAATTGAAAGCAATACTGAGTACTTTGTGATGCTTTTCTGTAATCCTTGTTTTTAGTAGACTTACGCTGGTGTGCCCTTGCATCCAATTTCTTTGGTGTGCAATGAATGACTGAAAGCAAATAGTATTTGGTGGTACAGATCTTGTGGAAGCAAAGCTGTGTCCTTAGTTTCAGTACAGAGATGATGGTCTACTTTACAAAACAAAAAAACACCACAAAACAAATAAAATCCTTAGGAATATTTAGTTCATGCAAAGTCGTGAATATGCAAACCTATCTTTTCTGCTGCAGTCCTTGCTTAATTTGCACAACCTGTGCTGGTTATGTTAGGTTCCAGTTAATTTGAGTGGCATATTTGAAATTCTCAGAAGCATGAGAAGGGGAAGATACAGACAGGTGTTTGCAAGTCACTTGGTTAGGGGGGCTTAAATATTTTATTGATTGTCAGCTGTGCTAGAGATTTTCATGTGTGCACCCAGCCAAGCCAAATTGCAAAGTAAAATACACTGGCTGAAATTGCTATGAACATACACTTATTCTTTACTCTCTTAAGTGTGTTCTCAACTGGTAGTAAGTCACACAGTCCTGTGCTTCTTTCTTGCTTGACTCAGATTCACCAAGTACAATGTGGGGATTTAAAGTTGCTTGAATTCTTCAATTTTTGGAGGTGGGCTTTATTTGATGATTTTAAAGAACTGGGCTATTTTCAGAGATGGTAACAGAATCCTGTTTGACAAGAAACGTTTTCTGCTAAAAACCGCTGCCAGTCTGCTTCACCTGCCTCTGCTAATTTTTTGCCAGGCATGGCAGAGGGATAGATTCCTGTAGCAGGCTTCCTAATGTTTCAGATCCAGCTCACAATTCGTGAGCCAAGAAAAAGCTGCATTAAATTACTGTTCTTACTCTCTTATCTGCTAACACAGTACTTGGCCAGATATCCTGGTCTTGCAGCCAGTGTAGAAAACTACCAAGCTCTGGAGGTGTTATTGTCTTTTATTACTACAGAATACTGGAGTACTGGTGGAGTACTAATTTATTTTTTAAAAATGGTTACAAAATGTGGATGGGGATGCTTATTGAATAGAATATGGATGGGAAATAGGGTTTCAGTGAACTGGTGTCTTTGTGATGAGGGAAGCACAGTTGTTTGTAACACTAGATACAGGTTCAATGAAGAAGTGTTATTTCTAGGAATGGGAAGGATCAAGGTAAGAGAAACAACAGTACCCTTCCCATTACTTGGAGTTTTAATCAAGAGTAATACAGAGTCATTGTGAGGCATACCATCTACTGTTTTCTAACTTTTAAAATAAATAGATAACTGTCCTGTGCAGGACTTGCAGCTTTCTGAATTTATGTAACTTTGCTAGAAAGGCCTTTGTTTTGTCTTTTAATGTAGAAAAGTACTTATTCTGAATATAGTTTAAGATTTTTTTATAAAATTGATTGTTGTTTGAAATATAATTTTTTTTTTCATGTTTTTAGGCAATCCCTGTCCAGCAGAGGTTAAAGGGCCAATTTGCTACAGGAGTTAGGACCTTGCCTTTCTCAGCTGAGTACTTGGTTGAAATCAACAAAGTTTTGCTGGCTATGGCTGATGTTGAACTGCTGCTGAATGCACCAGAGCTAAATACTGGCATCTATGAAGATTTTTCAGCTCAGGAAGATGCACTGAAGGTACTGCATGCCTATGCATTATATTCAGAGCAGAGAAGGGAAACAGCAGAAGAAAGGCCACCACCTTTACAACCGTATTGCTACATTTGTGGTTTTTACAGGCTCAATAGGCACGGAAAACTAAAAAATGACAGTTCTGTTGGCTAATTTTTTTTTCTATGCATAATCTGGGTAAAAAGTATAGAAGCGTGAAAGCTGGGTGGGAGGTTGAGGGAGCAAGGTTTAATTTGTTGTAGACACTTGTATTTTTCATTGTAGTCCAAACAACATTTAGAGAAATGCTAAAGTAAATCACCTTAACTCCTGCTTGATACCCTTAATACAGCTGCTGTTCTTAAGTCATGTGAAAAGAATTGCTCACACCGGAAGAGGAGAGGGTGATTCTTGACTTTTTATAAAGCTATATATGATGCCTCAAGATGATGATACCTGTTCTGATTAACAAAACAGCAATATTCTTTCAGTTTTAAACTCTCCCTTCTTATTGTCAGCCAGTGGTTTTACCGGTGTGATTAATAATGAGGAGATAGTTAAGGACCTGGCCTTTTTCAAAAGGGGATGAAGAAATTGTGTTTGAAAATACTGAATCCTGCTGCCAAATATGATTTGAGTATGTAGAAGTCTGAGTCCTGGTTAATTCTTAGCATACAAAAGAGTGTGAAACAGAATCCCTCAGAAAACACCCATTGGAGCTGGGAATTCCATGTGGCATGGTGCAATGTGCTTGCATCTCTCTGGGTTGGGAGTCATAGTGGGATCCATGTGTCATATCTGAGGTGTAGTCAGGCTCTGCCTCTCACCAAGAGCTGGATTAGCTGTTTCTGCAGCTGCTATGTAGGTCCTTTAAAACCTTTTCAGAATTCCAGTCCACTTCTCTGGCATGCTTTTCTTTCTGCTGTGTACATGATTCCATTCTTCATGTCTTGGTTTTTACATATTTTACAAAAGCAAATATGGGAATGGTGCCAGCCTTTGACAAAGCAGGCAGACTTTCATTGATAAAATTCTCTTGTCCCTGCTTACTCTCTTTCTTTGCTGCCCTGAGTGCTGTTAGGAGTGTTTGTGTTAAGATGGGTTTAAAATACTTCATTTTGGAGCAGGTGTCTTGTCTGATTTTGGAGTTTTGGTATATTGTAGGGATGTTTTCAGAAAAAGCAAATAGCAGAGCATAGAATTTTTAGAAGCATTACTGTTTTAAATTCAAAAAGATAGGTAAATTCCACTGTCTGCGTGGACTGTTTGTCCTTCGAATACCAAGGCAGTCTTACAACAGTATCTGGTTTAAAGGAATTTTCACATCATAGTTCAGTGGTATTTGAAATTGATTACTTTAACTTTGTTTAAACATTTAAATTTAACATTTAAATCTAAAATGGAGCTTTATGCTTTTGCAGTTCTATGCATATGGGAGGTCACATGAAGCACGATAAAGTCACATTTTGTGGCCCATTTTTTTACATGGGGAAAGAGTATGAACAGTGTCTTCATGACATGGGCAGATTTGTTTAATAATGAAGATACTGTTGTTTTGAGAAGTAAAGTGTGTCCCTTTACCTTAAGAACAAATTGGATATATATGAAATATTTCATCATTTTCATAAAAACCTAAAAAGGACATGTGTTTAAAAGGTGTGATGAACTGTTCAGTTCTGTTGCTAAAACTGATTTAAACTGTAACTGGTGGTCATGGTCTTATTGTAGATGCTGATTTTTGGAACAGAATTTAAAAATATTATTTTTTGGTATTTTTCTTTTATTTCCTGCTGGTGTTGACTTTACTAATAGCTTATGTCATTACTGTGCTTGCAGAACATAAAAGATATTTTGGATAAACTTGGGGATCAAATTGCAGTCATCCATGAAAAGCAGCCTGATGTTATATTGGAAGCATCTGGACCTGAGGCAATACAAATAGGAGATGCACTAACACAGCTGAATGCAGAATGGGACAGAATTAACAGAATGTACAATGATCGTAAGTGGTAAGTCAGGCATGATTGGCCTCTCTGGCCATGTGGTAAACACTTTATGTGCATGTCTATGTAAGTGTTTTTCAAATGTACCTTAATGATGAAGATCAGTTTGGGAGTTACCAGCTTTAATGTGTTGGTATTACAAAATTATTTCCAGAATAATTCAGTGTTGAAGCCATTAACATGGAAATTATAGTTTGGCTGCTTTTATGAAGCTGATTGTTTCTACTTTATGAAATAGGAGGTTTTATAAACAAAACATAAAATTTTGGTTTTGTAAAGGTATCGCGAAGCAAAGTTCTAGAAGAATAATGTTGAGTAGGACATCTTTTAACAAAGAATTCAAGGTTGATTTTTGAAGGAAGGATGCAGTTTGAAAGATTGGGGTCTTTAAAATACAGCACCTATGACAGTTGTTGATAATATTTGTTGTAAGTAATTGAAGATGAGAGATTAGAAAATTTTGTGCTTAGGAAAACAGGAGAACACTAAAATCAGTGCTTAAGAAATACGTATTTCTAATTTTCTTTTCACAAACAGGTATAATTTCACTTGGGCTAAAAGTTTGATTTTGCCCCACCCCTTACAGAAGATATTCTAAACTTATCTGAATCAATTTTAAATGTTTAAAACCAAACCCAGTACCACTTAGTCAAAATTGGAAAAGTGTATTAGATGAGTATTTTAAGTGAAATTTGTAGAAATGTGAAAGTACATGTTCAGGAAGTTACCACTAAGCTGCAAGTGCTCACACTGCAAGCGGCAGTGCACACTGAGATTGCTGCTATGCAAAAAACCCCTTAATGACTGAAAATTATTCTATGAAATTTCAATGTAAAGGCTTATACTGCAGTTAACTTGCTTTTACAGTATTTCCTTTTTAATGATGATGTAAGGTAATGAATGATGCAGAAGTTTTGTAGAGCATAAAGTAATGTCTAACCATGTTTACTTGCTTTGTAGAACCAGAAAACTGATATCGAACACACGTGGTAGTGTATTTTGAAGAGATGTTTTTAGGAAGAGTGTGTATTACTTAAGCAGATGTTTTCAACTCTCAGGGAACTGATGTATATGTAGGGATATAAAAACCAGTTGGTGGTATTATCTAAGTAGAGACTTCCAGGAATTCTGGACCCCTGGATCAGTGAACGATGAAGATTCCTAAAAAGTCAGCAGGCAATGTTGTTTCACTATGGGTTTGTTGCTTAGAAAGCAGTGATGCCAGCTAAGTACAACTTCCTGTGCTGTTGCTGGTTGCTCCTGGTCACCTGCTGTATTTGGAGACAACTGCTCCAGAATCTGGTGCCCATAAATATTTATATGCCTGCAGCTATTTTATTGTCCTTATGGACACTTTATGCACTGAGCTTTAGGTATGCCTTCTTTTCCCCACTTGTAACTTTCTTGCAAAGCTCTAACTAATGTGAACCTATTGTAAGTTTGAGCACAGTTATGTTTAATACTCAAATTTGCTTGAAGTAGCCACGGCTAACCAAAAGTGTGGTCATCTCATTGAAAAAGGTATCGAAGAGTAGGTTTACTGTTAATGAATAACTGGCAAAATGCAACAGGTCACCTCTTCAGTTATTTTGCTGGTATACATTAATCTTGAACTTCATAAAGTTTGTAAAGCTCTGCATATTATTGAGAATAATACTGGGCTTCATTTTCATACAAAAGTGGACTACTGGACTGGCAATTTAGATAAATGATATGTAGCCTTCTGAATATACAAAATGTTGCAATTTCAATATAAGCATGCATTTTGGTCAATGAAGACATTAATTGCAATATTAAAATGGCATTAGTATTTTTATATTCTTTTTGTTACAAAGAAGAATTCTTAGCCAAGTTTAATCTTGCTTTTCCTAGTGTTGCACTAACGTTAAACTCGACGACTATCTCCTTAATTATCTTTGACTTTCTTCTATTTCTGGAGTGGGTGGGCATTTGACAAAATTAGGAAAAGCAGCATCTGAAGCCTCTGGCAAAAGATTGACTTAGTTTCAGAAATAGTAAAGATTTTGTGATTGAATGCCTTTGATAAGAGCTCTGATGAAGCCAAGCACAAGTTGAATTAAACTTTACTTAGCAAAGCTTCTAAGTAGTCAACTAAATCCAGCTGATTACAGTTGAACATGTGTAGAGTAAAATGTGTGTATATATGAACTTAATGTTTTGAGCTGTTTGTAACAGTGCTGGTTTGCTGGTTCTGCTCCTTTTGCTATGGGTTTTCCCCCAGTGCTAAAAGTGTTGATGACTTGAGAAGTGGTTTGGAAACAGTGGGTTCCTGCACAGTAGGCAAAGGATAGCCAAGTTTTGGTGCAATAGTCGCAGGTACTTCTTTTAAAAGTACTTTGGTGCTTTTAGCTGAGGCAGTCTGTAGGGAAACAGTGACAGATGCATCTGACTCAAAGCTGGAGTGAAATTTTGCTCATTGCTCAAAATACTGATGGAATTGTAACCTCACAACAGAAATGGCAAAAGTTAAAACTTTCCATCTTGGTGTCCTCCTCTGAAGTTTTAAAATTTTATGTTCTGAAAAAGTCATGTGGTCAAAACTGCCTCAAAAACTTCAATTTTTAAGGAAGCCAATACAACCTTATTTTAATCTATTTTAAGTGCTTAGAATATATCTTCTCATTAAATGTGGAATGAGTTACTGTCATGAGACAGTAGGCTTAGACTGAAATGTAGGTAAGAAATAAAGGGAGATTGAGGTTTGGGGTCAGTCTACAGGTTGGCCTAGGGTATTGAATCGAGGTGTGTGCCAGAAACTGAAATGGTAGAAGATAAGGTTAGAAAAATTTAAGCAGAGATTTTTAAGACTTTACTGTCATTGGCTAATAATAACCAAAAAAGCCCTGTATGTATCAAGACATAGGGATGTTTTGTAAAATGAGATTTAATTTCAATGAAAATAATCTTGCTATGAACTCTGGGATTGTTGGTTTCAGGGAAAAAAATAGTTGCAATGCTAGCTCTTTAAAGTTCTTACTTATGCTGCTGATAGATATCAATCATGCTGCTAATTTCACATTGTGTCTATATGTCTGCAGCAACCCTGGAGTCTTTACTTGTGCAATTGTTTGCAACTGTTGCAATAATGAGCTGAAAATGAGATTGTTCTTCAGTCAAAATAGATTGAATAGGTCCTCTGATTAACAGTAGTCTTGGCCTTGTATGTCTTTAAAGATGACTTTATTAGTTTGGAATAGTTAACAATCAACAAATAGAAAACAAACCTGTCTGTTCCTTTCTGACATGTTTTTCTCATGCTCTCACTTTGTTAGCTTGTTAACATAAGGGAACTCTCATTTTGTTAAAAAACAACTTTCTGACTGTGGTAATTTTGCCTGTTCTGTGCTAGAACATGCTGCCCTTCAAGTTAAGCAACACATTAATTTGAGTCTGCAAAGATGATGACAATGAAATATCTGGTAAATTATTGTGTGATTAAATTGTATAAGACCTACTTATGCGTGTTCACTGGTAATACTATATAATCAAATATATAATCTATGTAATCAAAATCACCTTCACTTAATAAATTCTGGGCACCAGCACCCTATAGCTTATGAAGGAGAAAAACCTGGAGCAATTAATCATATTTCATGTTTCACAGTCTGAGAGCTGAATTGTTTCACGATAAAGGAGGAAAGGGTTCCTCAGACCAGTTTGATATAGCTAATCAATCTTTATCTTTTAAGTGATAGAAACAAAAGTTTGCTTAGGACTGCCCTTTCTTCCTTCAGCTGGAAGTTAATGACAGTCTGTGCTGTTGGCTTTCACCAGCTGCTACTGTGCCAGGAAGCCTTCAGTACTAGGGCTTGGTTAACCAGGCTGTGTGTTAGTCTTTCTCTTCTGGAAGGTAAATTTCTACTCAGTGGAGTGAGTTCCTAGCCTTCTAGCTGCAATGGTTTGGGTAATTTTTCAATCCTTTCTTTTGCCACAGTTGCTTTGATAGAGCGATTGAGGCGTGGAGGCAGTTCCACTGTGATCTCAATGATCTCTCCCACTGGATAACAGAGGCTGAAGTGCTGCTGGCTGATGCCCGTGGGCCAGATGGCAGCCTGGAGCTGCAGACAGCTGGGCTGCATCAGCAGGTAGGTGTGATGCAGGCAGAAAATGAGCAAGATGGAAAAAGCCTACATTTTTGTCTAAAATGGTAGTTCTATAGATAGACGTGGATTTGCAGTGAGGCTGTGCAATTACACTTCAAAAAGTAATAACTCTTAACGTTTCTATTTTGGCTGTAGTTTAAAATTTATTCTTGGGGAAGAGCTCAGCTCCTGCTCATAGTTTGGGGTTTTATAATTGCTCTTAGTATGGATGGATTTGAGATAACTTGGTAATTCAAATGTTGGTGTAATTTGTCAGTTTATACGTTTTGTTACAGCTTCAGAAATATGTTAATTGGATAAAAAATCCAGTATATTATTTCACTTGCTTTTGACTTGTAATTTAAAAAAATGGACCCCAATGAAGGTCATTTATTACTTAGCAAATTATTTATTGAAACAAATGACTTTTGAAGATACTGCCTTTTATAAACAATCTAGAAAAAGAGAAGATTCCAAATACAGGGGTCTTACATTTGATTTTTTTCCTGATTCTGGTTCTGGAATTTAGTTCCCTGATGTCTTTTTAGTTATTTTACTTCCTTTTAAATAAGGAGAAGAAAACATAACTTTAAGGATCAGGGTTTTTTTTCTTTTGAGAATATTAGGTATCCAAGTGGCAGATGTGCATTGTGAAGTAAAAGTAAGTTCTATCTAGGACACAGCTTGTGTTTTATCCTTGTTGCTGCTTAAAGTTTTCTTCAAGAATTTCACTTTTCTTTTTTGAATCATCTTATTCCTAATCTAGTTGCAAAGAAATTTTTGCTAACAGTGTAACATTTTTGTAGTGGTTAGGGATGTTTGAAAATTTAATCCTGACATCTTCTGACTTTCTTTGTCTTCAAGAATTTTCTATGGTGTCTAGGAAGATGGCAGCAATGCCATAATTATCCTAGCTAAAATACTCCAAAGTTAAAGAAGTATCTGGGGTATAGATTATGAAAGGAACTGGTTAAAAGTCATACCATCTGTTAGAACCACTAGGAAGTTCTGTACATTAAGAGAGAAGGAATCAAATATGAGTGTAGATTTTAACATTGCTGGCTTAAATGAATTCTTGTGATTCTTTGTAGTATTTGCAGCCTATTCTGTTTCTTTCTACGACACGTAGGAAATTGAATTAGATTCAATAACAGAACATTAATAACTTTATCAACAGCATCCATTTCTAAGTAAGATGGTTTTAAGTGCCTGTTTTAGTAAAATTATATGCACCCTGGGTTCATCCTGTGTCTCATGAGCCAGGTCAAAGTCACTTTAGGTCAGTAATAAAATTCTGTGTGGCTTTTACATTTCTGGCAGGAACTTGAAGAGGGAGTCAGCAGCCATCAGACCAGTGTTGCAGCATTGAACAGAACTGGGGAAGGGATCATACAGAAACTGTCTGCTACAGATGGGAGCTTCCTACAGGAGAAACTGGCAGGACTGAATAGACGTTGGAAAGCAATCACAACAGAGGTCATGGAGAGACAGCAGAGGTAATAAGTTAATCAAAAATTTGGATGTCTGACCAGATGCAATAAGGAGAATTTCATTTAGTATGCTCCGGGAGAGAGAGTGCATTCTATTGCACACTGTCATTAATCTGAATTTTCCTAATGTTCCGAGCTCTGTTTTGAACTGTCTTCTAGAATAAATTTCTCATAAATCCACCTGCAGTTGACTGCTTGGTAAGTCTTTGTTTAGTACAACTCACAAAATGACAACCACAAAACTACTTTTGTTACAGTTTTCCTTTGTTTTTAAAATGATTTCTTTATAAAGCCAGACTTTTTAGGAAGAATTGCTCAGCTACTTTTTCTGGCTGAAGCTGAACTGTAAGTGCATTGCATTTTTATTTTATCATTGACATAGATACACTAATTGAAACAACTTGTATTGTTCTTGAATTTCCACAAAATTGTAAAGTAAGATGTTGATGTGATTACATGTTTTTAACATCTCCTGATACATTTAGAAGTGTAATAGAAACTTGCTGAAGTATCTAAGTATTTATTTGAGAAATTTCATTAAAGTTTTATACGATTCAGTGAAAGCATTATATATGTGCCTAAAACTTCCAGGGGAAAAGTTCAGTGGCCTTATAGTGACTTAGAACGATTAGGCCTAAAGGTGTTGTCGTTAGCATCACTTAGATGTTATGTTTTCTGCAGTCTTTTGAAAGTCTGTTTTGTGACTTTGGAACTAAAATATGTCTGGTTTTAAGGTATTTCAAGGTATAAATGAATAGTATTTATTTACAAATATCTTGCATTTTAATGATGATGGTAGAATCTTTTCACTATAAAAATGAATCCTTTAAAATGCTCCCAGCACTGAAAAACACTTGACTGTGGCATCAGAAGTAATGTAGGACTGATGTGCTTGACTTTTTGTCTCACTTTTTAAGGCTAAAAGGAGAGAACCAGCAGCTGATAGAGTACAGAAAGAAGCTTGATGAGCTGCGTTGTTGGTTGGAAAATGTAGAAAATGCTCTGGACACAAGATTTACATTCAACCATGAAGAGAACTTGAGCGAATTACAGGCAAGATTGATTAGTGTGTATATGTGTATACATCAGTATGTCTTGTGTAAAGCATCAGGACATGACTTTTGGGGAGGGGAGTTTTCACCTTGCAGATAGCCAAAGAAATATTATGCTTGTGTAGGACAATTTTGTGAGATTACTTACACAGGTAAGATGCACCTTGAAAAGAAGTCAGGTTGAGTTGGTAACTGGTATGTAGCCAGAGTAGGGTGTCTGTGTATGAGAGAGTGAGAAATAGATAATACTACTGATAACATTTAGTAAGTAGAATTTTACAGGAGATGGTTTATGCGTCAGCTTCATAATTGCTAAAACCTATAGAAGAAAGCCGATAACCTTAAATGGTGAGTAACACCACTGTCCCATTTACTGGGCAGTTGTAATACTTTCTTGTGATTGAGGTTTCATTTAATCTGCTTTTTAAACTGTAAGGGTTTTGGCCATTTCATGTAATTTGTGTGCATATGTATGCCTTTCTCCTGTTTATTTGTGTCTGTCTTTGACAGCAAAACATCTTTGGTTTTCAGGATGTGTGAAAGAGAATGCTTCCGAAATCCTAAAAGAATGAGAGGAATAGTCAGTCAACTAACATGCTTGCTCATTTTTAAAAAATCAGTAATTTTAAAAAAGGCAACAAAAAAACCTACAAAATCCCAACCAACCTCTTTTAGACCAGTTCTATGTGGGAAGTCTTGGACAAATGTTTATAAATGATGTAAATGTTGTGTTTGCCTAAACAAATTGACTCGTGTCAGTTGAGTATTTGCTGCCTGACTGTCACCAAAGTATAATTTTTCTTGTCATCTACCTTAATATAAGTGCCAGAAGTGAAATGTAATAAATGTTTCAATAATTTCTAGATCAAGCATGGAAACCAAAACAGAAGCTTTTCTGTTTATGTTCAGGGAAATACCTAATACTGGAGTTAAAAGAAAGCTTTCCTCCTCCTTTGCTTAAGCATGCATGCATTTTATTTCAGTTTAAAGGTCTTCTGCCCATTTTAGGTCTTAAATGAAGAGATGGAAGTAGTGGGTGACAAACTGGAATGGCTGAACAGAACTGAACCTGAAGTGCTCTTGGATAAAAATGTTGGTCTTCAGGAAAAAGACAAACTTTCTGATTGCCTGCAGTCCCTCAACATGAGGTGGAATAAGGTGTGCATTTCTGCAGCATTGGGTACCTGAGGTTGAAAACAGTGAATATACTTGGAATGGTTGTTTTCCTTTTCATGTATCTGTGACGTGGGGCGTGCACATAAAATGACTTGGAAGCCATGCAGGAACGATCAGGAAATATACCCCAAACAATTTTCAAATGAAAATACTGATGGACATTTTTCTGTCAGATTGAGTTAATTTGGTTAGCTTAGGTTTTTTTGTGTTTTTTTTTTTTCTTTTGTATGGGTTTATTTTTTTGAAAGATGGATCAAAAGTATCAGCCAGATCAAAAATATTTTGCTTATTTACTCAAACATTAATGTATTAACTTGAAATTGAGAGTTAGAATAAACTTTTGCTGTGTAGGAAAGTTGAGTGCTTGTAGCAGTTAAGAGGAAAATAATTTTACCACAGAAGGTGTGGTAAAGCTTAGTGAGAAAATTTATCAAGTGTGTCTGGGTTTCTCTTAAGCATAACTACTGTAAATTAGAAACTCTTATTTTCAGTCTCATCGGAAAGGCTGGTTGAAGTAAAACAATTTTCTTTTTCAAACAAAGCCCGGAGATCCAAATGAAAAAGAATTAAATTATTTCAGATTATATTATGGATGATAGACGTAAGAATGTACTGGGGAAATGGGCGTTTGATAGTTCAGGGAAAGAAAAAAAATGTGTTTTTACCAGTTCAGCCATGAAAATTTGGATTCCCCAACTGCTTTGTATACTACACTTCCCTCACTGCCTTTTAAAAACTTTTAAAAAGAAAACAGGCAAATTTGTTTTCACTACAGTGGAGTTGTAACATTTTTTGCTTTTTCAATTAGTTCCCTATTTCTCTACTTTTGTGTGACTGACAACAAATTATGCTTTGCATCATCTTTTCTTCAAAGTGTATTCAAATAATGAGTTATAGTTTTGGTGCTTAGACAGTAAAAAACATGTAAATGACCAGTCTACAACAATTGATTTATTTTTCAATATTTAAGTATGACACTGAGATGTTTTGAAAAAACACTTTAGTACCTCTTGAAGTTTTTACTGGTTTTGAAAGGACGCCTTCAAAAAATAACTGAAATGTGTCTGAGGCATGGTGTAGAATATTTTATCTTTCAATAAGAGATTACTTTTCTTCTATTAATATAGGTTGTATTACTGTTTTTATTTCTCTCTTCTGGGCTGTAGGTTTCCAGAGAAGTGCCTGACAAAGTGAGAGAATTGGAGGCAATTGTTGGGCAATCCCGTCTTGTTACAAAGACAAAGCCTTCTGGTGAGTGGTCAGTCCTGTTCTGCTTAATTGTCTTGAGTGTTATCCTGTTTTCAGTCAAAAGTAATTAAAAAAGGAAGCAACTCTATAAACTTAGACAAATATAAATAAGAAATGTTGAACCACTGTGCTGTACTGGAGGCTGCCTTCATATTACTGTGGGAGAGATGGAATGTTTGGGTAGGGAAGAAGTCACTCTACGCTTTAGGGCTGGGGGAGTCTTTTGGAGTTCCTCTAAGAGTTTTGAAATGGACGTGTTTTAGTAAGGCTTAGCCTTCCTCATCAAGTCTAGGTACAGAGTAAAAACCAAAATAGCTGTGTTTGTGACAGCCTGGTTCCCTGTGGATTTGGGGTCATACCTTTGAGTAATTAAGATCCACTAGAAGCTTTCTATACAGCTAATTATTTGTAAAGTATCTCTTGCATGCAGATTTTTTGCAGTCCTATAAATGAAGGCTATTCTGCTTCTTTTGGCTCAGTTAGGGACACAGATGGGTCTCCCTTATCTGCTAGATTCTTACCTTCCTGAATCTCTTAGGGAAAGCTGTCCAAATATATGTTCTTGTGCGAGACACTGACACTGGGCATATTTTCAAAGTGTTGGAGGCAGTTCAGCAGATACAGATTGTAAACAAAATGTCCAGGTATCCCTTTTAGAAATTTAGGTAAAGACTACTTTACCTAAACTTTTCAGGCCCTTGCCTGAAACAATTTGCAAATCAAACTAAAGTGAATTTACTCACTAATTATTTTTTTTTTTAAATTCAGCATCAGTAAACAAAATGTGAGGCAAGCCAACTTCTGTTTAATCCTGTTAAAACCTTGAATTCAGCTTGGTCTCCTTTCATACAAGGTGTTTTTTAAACAAAGCTCCTGTGTTTCATTGTTTGAGGCAAGTGTGAAATATTCATGCTCCCTCTTGATGTAACTTTGTTTCTTGGAACTAGAACACAACTTCTGGAGTGAAACTTATTATTCATTCCTCACTTCTTTGTTTTGTTAGGTTAAAAAGATAGAAAGGATGTGACTGAACTATTGGGCATCTGTCCCTTCCTCAGACAGCTGCCAAATGCCAAGTCCTTGAAGCATCTATTGCAGAAGCTTGACTTGTGCTTACTCTGAGCCAAGAGTGGAGAAGACCTTTTTGCTGCATAATAGAAAACTGAGGAAGACAATTTTAGATGTTTATCTTAAACAAAAGTATTGGGTTTATACTTAATAAGGGTCAGTTCCCTTTTGTGTCAGAGAGGGTTTAGCTTAATTTTATTAGATTTAATGTAATTTGGTCTTTGCAAGTTTTCCTCTTGTTTATTTTGAATTTAGGCTGAATCATTTGGGTGAGTCTTTTTGGCATGCAGTGAAAAAACCAGCTACCTTAAAGGTGCAGAAGAAATTTCTGATTACTTAGCTTCTGGTTGTTAAAATACAGTTTTTGCTGTGCTTTCTCTGTAAATACTGTTGCATATTTATAGGAATTACAAAATGCCCCTGCTAGTCCAAGAACTGCTCATATGGCCATGATTACTTTTGCTTTAACAGAACCCCCACACTCTGTTTCAGATATCCAAAAGGTGGTGCTAGCATCTTCTTCATTGGAAATTCCTGTTCAGACTCAGCAGGCTTTGGAACTTTCTGCACCTGTTGATCTGGACAAAACTAGAACCGAGCTGGCTGACTGGTTGGTTCTTATTGATCAGATGCTCAAGTCAAACATAGTCACTGTGGGAAATACTGAAGAGATCAATCGGACTATTGCACGAATGAAAGTATGTGTTTTTGTGAAGGCTAGTAGAAAATTGTCTCACATTTTAATAGTTTTTACATTCAGTAAAGGAATGAAAGCAATAAGGTGTTTAAAAATAAGGGGGGAAAAAAACCTGACTGCAACTAAATGCATAACATGAAAGTTACACTTTAAATGCTGTTGTTATTATACTCCTTTCTCCTTCAGAGCCATTTTCTATTAATTCTTGTATCTCTGTGTGAGCTAAGCACTGTTATATTTTTGTTTAAAACAAAGAAAATGGAGAATATCTCCTGACACCTTTTGGGGTTTATGTAGTTAACTTACACTGAAGACTTTGGAGAAGCTTAATGTTTGCTTAGTGGGTGACCTTTGATTCACTCTTTACTGGTTTCTAATGAGTTTCAGTAAGTTTGCTGAACTTACACTAAATTGATTTCCAGAGACATGCTAAGAGGATTAAAAGTTGTAATATAAATGCTTATGCTGTAAATGTTTATTTCTGTTGATAGCTCATCCTATGTTGAACTGTGATTAAGGGCAGTATTAGTGAGATGTACGCAGCTGTTAAGGTTCATTTTATATGACTTAATATCTTTTTTTTCAGTATAGAGGCTAAACAAGTGCTAAGCAAGTATTTCTGTGAGTATCTCACATGGTCTGGAATTTGAAAGAATAACGTGATGTACAGTAGCTTTGGAAATGCTTTGCCTTAACTGTATAATACTTGTAATATGTGCTTCTGGTACATTGCCATAGTAAGAGAACAACAGTTTATAGAACAACATTATATGGTCTGATTTTTCTGTACAGTCATTTTCCTTCTTCACTTTCCCCCCTGTACCCACTGCTGCTTCTGATATTTATAAATGATTCAGCTTGGTTCGGAGAAAAATAAGTTATGGAGGAGTGAAAAATAGATATTGGAAAACATTGTGCAACAACTGTGGTAACTGTGGCTTGTACAAATTAACTTTCACCTCCGGATTTTCAGTAACTGTAATTTACAATATTTTAACTTTTTAAGGCAGTGCAATAGTACTGTGGCAATTCAAGCTGTATACCTGTAGAGACATGTGGTTTTTTGCCTACAAATAATACAGATAAATTTAACTAATTTGTACTTTTTGGACTTAAAAATCATATCCTAATTCTCAACAGATAACCAATGCAGATATGGACCATCGGCGCCCACAGCTTGATTCTGTTTTTACATTGGCTCAGAATTTGAAAAATAAAACTTCCAGTTCAGACATTAGGACAGAGATCACAGAGAAAAGTAAGTCTCTCCATGCTGTGTTTGTGAATACATTGTTTCCATGGCAGTAAAAAGTCTTCATATCTTTCTCTTAACTTCTCAAGTGAGCCTAGCTGAAGTTGCCTTCCTTGAAAATGAAAAGAAAACTTGGCAGTTAAGTGCCTTTCACTTAAAAAGTCTGATGAAAATTCCTGGAACAAGAATTGCCGCTTGTTTTTTTGACTGACCGTTTTTTCAACTACAAAGGTCAATAGTTTTGCTGGGGTTTTGAAATATTTTGTGAAGAATTTGGGCTGCTTCATGACCACAGACACAGGGATGAGGAATTTATTTACTGAGAAAATCACGTATCTTTGGTTTTGTTGAACTTTGAGGCACTGGACAGTTAAAAACATGAATGTATTGCCTTTAGAGCAATGACTTTGCATGTGTACTTTGAAAATTGTTGACTGTCAGTAGAGATTTTAAGTCACTGACATGTACTCAAAAATTTAATTTCCAATTTAAAGGCCCCCACTCCCTCTGAAAATTTATTTTACTGGTACTTAAGAAATGTACAATTGTCACAATTTGAAACTAATGGACAGTCTGTTTTTGGAGATCTTAAGCTTTGCTGGTTGCTAAGATTAGAAAATTCATGCAGTAGGGAAGACCATAGTTACAAGTAAAAACGGAAAGATATATTTTCTTATGTTCTCCTCTGTAATGTAATTTTCCTTTACTACATCTACATGAATTTCTTTGTTGTCCAGTAAGACTCGATGTAGTTGATGGGCTCAGATGGAAAGCCCACAGATGGGTGGTTTCTCTGGGGGTCTGATGAGATGGCATCTGCTGTCTGAGGTTCACAGACTATGGATTGGTAGAGGAGAGTAAGATTCGAAGAAGCAACTTAGTTTTGCAGTCACTCGGAACTAGGGGTCAGGTGGAAACTCTGGGGAGGATAATAACGATGTGCTCCATGGGAGTCAGTCAACAAGGGGAAGTTGGGTCAGTCACAAAACATTCTTGAAAAGCTGAATAAGAAGTAAAGAACTGTGTTGAAAGTTTGAGTTCCCCTATAGTCACGCCCATTCAGGGTGGGAAAAGAGAAGTTGTATGTGGTGCCATGGATTAAGGCTCCAGTAGATATTTTAGTTGTGTGTGAAGGTCTTCTGCCTGTCATGAAACATGAATAAAAGTGAAGGTGTTGTTACTACTGACATTTGTTAAGTAAAATGTGCTCTTTGAAGAAAAGTAAAGCTCAGGGCTGCTTTATGCACCTTGTTGTTTAAACACTGAGTATATATAGACACCAAATATTTATCAGAATATTCTTATGTCCTACAACCTTCTGTGAGTCTGCTGTGTGTCATTAGATGAAGAAGGCAGATAGGAGCAGAGAAACAGAGAAAAGCTTCCTTCTCTGGAACTTCCCTCCCAATTGGTTCATGGACACTGAGAATTGAAAAAACAGTCTCATCAGGAATCCTTTCCAATCCTGATACCTGCCTGTGATATCAGACTGGTGCCTATGACAACTCTTTCTAGGAACCCACCTCTTGAACCCACTGATTCCTGAGGCTACCAGGAATGTCCCTATTTTTATGTCCTGTTTTGCTGGAGATAGAATAAATGGTAAATATGCCAGCAGTGTAGAAAGTAAGGTTAACCTGTAGTATATAAAAGTATATAAATAAGTATTTGTTCTATAATAGTAATGCTTCTCTGTAAATGTCAAATATCTATGCTTGAGAATTGATTCATGAGCTGCCTGTGGGTTGAAATGGATGTATCTGTATTGCACAAATTATGAGGTTTGTCCACCAGCATGGTGGAGTGATATTTACTCTGACAGGTGTGCTTTGCTGCCACAGTCTTTGCGAGCTCTGTGGAACTAAACAGAATATTGTTGAATGAATTAAGAGGTTTTTCTCAAGCAGATGAAGCACAATGGCTTTGTATAATTGCAAAAAGGTTAAAAAAATGTCAAGTTCACTTAAATGGTTTCAGTTTAAGTACAACCTTTGACATTTTTGCTTCATGGAAAATTGAAGCGACTTGAGTGTCAAGCATGTTAATTTTCTAATAAAATTTCATACTTACTGTTAAAATGAATACATTGGATGTCTTACATACTGCTTACCTCTTACTGCTCACAGTAGAGAGATGCCCAAGAAATCCAGCTTAGATTGCTTTGGTTTTGATTTTTTGCATTTACTTTTTTAACACATTCTTTTTTATCACATTCTTTAGTGATATAATTTGTTCCCTATAACTGTCATGACAGGTAGTAGACAAACCTGTTTTCACCTCTATAGTCTTTCAAGTAATATACTTGCTTTAATGGTCTGTAAGTATCCAGGAAAATGTATGATGTCATGCATTTCTCTCCAAAGACAGATTCACTGCTATTTGTAATGCACAATTTTTGTTCTAGGCTCTTATGTTGTCTTTTTCACTCCTTGTGTATTAAAGGTTAGGGGTGTTTATCTATCACCTAGTTTGACTATTTATTGAGAGGGGAATGGAATACTTCAAGGAAGAGGGGTGTAATCAATAACTTCTCTGTTCTGCCACATAATCTACTTAAGTCTGTAGAAACCTTTGGTGGAATTAAATTGCCGAAGTAGGTTGTTACTGAAGTGTTTCTACCTTGGCCAAAATTGTAGTACAGGTGCCATGAGACTGCCTTTAACACACAGTGGTCTGGAATGCTTAGTTTGCTTTGTACAAGCGGTCTAAACAATGTTTGTTTACATATTTATTTGTACTGGTTTAAGTTACAGATGCACAAAGATGACTTGCTGGTCTATCATCCTAAAATTGTGCTCCTTGGAGCTCTGCTGCTAGTGCATTTTCTCACATGTGTGTACTTAAAAAGTAAATAATGCCTTTGAAATACTCTAGAAATAATAGTTGTTACTTGTATGCTGACCTGCTTAAACAAGAGGAAGCTAAACACCTGAATTTTTCATTTGCTTCTGTGAATGTCAACTACACAGGGAACTAAAATACTGAATATGGAGACTAATTGTGTTTGACAGTGAGTTACATTATTGGCTTTTGTCCTGAAAATTAAGAGGTAGTTATGGCTCCTTGTTCATTTGCCTCGTATTTTTCATGTGTGTTGCCCTCCGCAGTGGAGAAGCTGAAGAGCCAGTGGGACAGCACCCAGCACAGCGTGGAGGTGCGGCAGCAGCAGCTGAAGTACATGCTGACAGACAGCCTGCAGTGGCACGAGCAGAGGCAGGAGATGGAGCACCTCATGGAGCAGTGTGAGATCCGCCTGAGAATGCTCCTGCAGGCCCCAAAAGAGGTGCTTGCCAAACAGATTGCAGAGAGCAAAGTAAGACCACTTATGCCTGGCTTTTTTTCTGTATCAGATTCCTCAGTCCTGATTCCTGTGTAATGCTGCTGGATTCAAATGATGAGTGAATATGCAATTTAGTTGTTGTACTGTTTTCTGTCTCTTTTTGGGCATGATGTTTTCTTAATTGGCTGTGTTTTTCAATATGTCAGACTTCCCAAGAATCACATTCTGGGAGGTAAACAGGTGGCATGTGTGCATGTGTGTCTTTGAAAGCTTAGCTAAAATGAGTATAGTATAGTGTCAAAGAAATGGTATTATGCAAAAAGCTTAAACCTCAGACCAATTAAAGTTTAATGACACTGCCACAGAATTGACTTCATAGAAATATTTAACAGTAGCTTAGAAATGGACTAAGGTAGTCAAAATTGTCCTGAATTTCACTTCTGATGGGTGCCAGGCATATCCAATGCTGTTTCTTTTTTTTTTTTTTTTTTTTTTTTTTTTTTTTTTTTTTTTTTATTCCACTTTTGATTTTTTTTTTTGTGTTCTTTTTGATTCCATGCAACCTTTGATGCTTTTTGCATCATATCAAGCATGCTGTGATAAATCTGTAAGTCTAGTGTCCTTTGTCCTGGTGGCTGTCAGAAAAAGGGCGGGCTGTAGGTGGCACAGTGTGAGAGCTAAAGACACAAAGCAACGAGGAGAGGCTCTTACCAGTGCAGTATTTAGAACAGGGATTTAATAGAGTTTTTAAAAAATATGTGCATATATACACACACACACATATATATTCATGAAGGGACAATATAAGGGTGCAGCTCGGTATGGAAAGAGGCAGGGAGTATGATTGTGAGAGCTGCTTACCAATCCATAGCTATTTAAGCACACAGTAAAGTTGTGTGCTTTTCACAACTATCTGACTGTGTCTATCTCTACATGTGCAGGGAAATAGAAATGGACTATTAGGTCTGCTTTGTTTTCTTAAGTGAAAGCAGGCCCATGCCCAAACAGAAAGTTTCAGAGGCCATAATATGCAACTGGATGTATATATATGGAAATATTATTTTTCATTTAGAAATAATCTTGAGTTTAGATTCTCTAAAGCCAAGGTACATTATAAATATCCTGCCACAATAAGCAAATGCTTCTAATATATTTTCTTAATTTTAAACAAAACAAACCAAAGCCCCAAACCAAAAAACCCCGAAGAATGAAATCAAATTCTCATACTGCTCATTTCATTTATGCTGCTTTTAGATGCCACTTATATTGCTATTTTAATAATTCAAACTTATTCATGCTACTCAAAATACAGAAGTATTTTTATTTCTATTGCCAGTAGAATATAAAAGAGGATTTCTCTAACCTTTGGTTAGGTGCAAATACAATGTTTTTGCACCTCTTTCTCTTTTGATTAGTTCATTACTAGGACACTTAATATATGTAGATTTTCTCTTTAAGATTTTACTTCTAGATGAAAAACATGCACATTTTGCTTTTTAGAAGAAAGGAAAAAAAGAGTGGTTTGTGATATGTGATAAAATGTAAAATATGAGAAATAGCCTGATTTTAATCTGTCTCATTTGGAATTGCTTTTTAGCTGTTGGTACAGGATTTGCATAGAGGTGACATCACAGTAGCAGCATTCAATGATCTTTCTAATAAACTGCTTCGAGAGTATCGTGATGATGACTCAAGGAAGGTGAAGGAAACCACTGACCAAATGAACACTTGCTGGGTTAATCTGAACCAAAGGTAATTGCAAGGTTTCACTCTATCTGTAGCAGCTGGTGTGTTAAACATCCATTTTATATATATGTGTGTATTGTAGTCTCTTCTCTGTGTGCTTTAGTGCAGCATTTAGGGCTGCTGTGGATAATTAGTTAATTGCAGTCAGGTTCTTTTGATGACTGAAATTCCCACAGTTCACAATGGAAAGCTTCTGTATGACTTCCCATTTATGTGGTATATTTTTAATCAGAAAAAGAAGGGACTTGTCATGTTTGGTTTCAGGTTTTCTTGTGGCTATTATTCTCTAAGTGTCTTTGGAAGTTCCTCTCCTGTTCTTTATTGCTGGTATGAGTTATGTATTTGTAGCTTGTTATTGTACTTTCTTTTGATAAGGCTGTAAGTGTTCAGCTTCATCTTCCCATTCATTATGGCCTTCCATCTAATGGAAACTTCCTGTGAATGGGGCTGTGCTTTGGGTTCTCAAGTGCAATCCTTCTAGTACTCCCATCTGGAAAATACTTGAGCTGTGGGAACTGAGACTTAATTGAGACTTCTTTCTATTCATCCTCTATTTAAGATGTATCTGCAGATATGTCTCAATGAAAAGATGGTATTTTCCTACGCATAATTTTTTTCCCTGCAGGGTAATCTAATTTCTGCAGAAATGCTTTTTAGTGTTTGGTATTGATAGACAGTTAATACTGAGAATAGTGTCTGACTCTGAAATCTAAAAGGCTATATGCATTGTGGTTAGGAGAGAAGACAAAATTGATCCTAAGTGGGAGTGAGGAATATGACAACTAAATTCTATATGTATATATGTGCATGTGAAAGAAGCAGCTGCTTTTGGAATAGGATGTCAGTTACAGGAATGAAAAGCTTATTTAGTAAAGCTTATGGAACTGATGTTATCTCTTGAAGACTGAGAAGAGGAGAACATTACAGAAACTGGAATTATAGAATGGTTTGAATTTGAAGGGGCCTTAAAGATCATTCAGATCCAAGCCCCCTGTCATGAGCAGACCATGGTCCACTAGACCAAGCTGCTCAAAGCCCCATTCAGTCTGACCTTGGACACTCCGGGGATGGGGCATTCACAGCTTCTCCTGCCCCAGTACTTCACCACCTTCACAGTGAAGAATTTTTTCCTGATATCTAATCTAAATATGCCTTCTTTCAGTGTATAGCCATTGCTTTTTCTTATCCTTACATGCCCTTGCAAAAATTCACTCTCTGTGTTTCACGTAGGCTCCCTTCAGGCTCTGCAAGGCTGCTTAAGAGCCCCTGGGAGTCTTTGCTTCTCTGGGCTGAACAACTCCAATTCTCTCAGCCTTTCCTGATAGGAGAGGTGCTCCAGCCTTCAAAGTATCTTAGTGGTTCTCCTCTGGACCTGCTTCAACAGGTCCACATCCTTCTTATGTTGAGGCCTCAGTGCTGGCTGCAGCATTCCAGATGGGGTCTCACTAGAGGGGAGCAAAGGGGCAGAATCCCCTCCCTGGCCCTGCTGGCCACACTGCTTTGGATGCAGCCCAGGATACAATTGGCATTTCTGGGTCGCGAGCTCACATTGCTGGCTCATGTCCAGCCTCTCACCCACCAGCACCCTCAAGTCCTTCTCAGCAGGACTATTCTCAGTAAGCAGGTAATGAAGGAAGCAGAGTAGAACGTCATTGTCATCGTATCCTTCCTTGAAGGAAAATAGTTCTTCTGTTATTTTGTACTTTAGATGTGGCAGCTTGTTTCCTAGTTAATTAGAGGCTGAAGGGAAGCAGCTCCTTGTTGGATTAGCATTGACAGTAGACTAAAACCATGTAATAGTCTCATTCACATTGAGACTTTGCAATGTTTATGGCTAGAACTGGCATAAGTCTGCCCACTACTCAGAGAAGGTGACCAGAAAGACGAGCTCCTGCCTGGAAGTCTCTAATTATTTTTGAATCTGCATAAAGTCTAAAATAATAAGCTACTGCATTTTGTTGTGTATAAATGAAGCTCCTCAATTATCACTGGGGCTACTGTTTGAAGTCTGCAGCCTAAGGAAGGGCGATATCTGTTTTGTTTACTAGTGGCAGAATGTAAAGGACAGCTCTGAGAGCCAGTGGGTAGCCAGTGTGGAGTTGCTCAGTGTAACCCCATCTGAGCAGCATGGTAGACTTAAAAGGGGACAATGTACGAAGAAAGCACCTTTTCAACAGGATGAAGGGTTTTATACTTGCTTTAAATGCAAGAAATAGAAATACCAGTGACAAGGCTTGCTTTTTGTGGCAAATCTTGGGACATGAGGGGCTTGTACATAGAGTGGACATGTAGCCCTGTGGCTTCTATAAGGACAAACCTTATTTATGTATGTGTATTTATATATATACATATATATATAAATGTATATAAGGACAAATTGTTTATAGCATAATGCTTTAAAATACCAGTTTGTTCCCCTCCTTGGAGGTTGTAGAAAGGGTCCTCAGTAACATCACCTGGAAGGATTGTGGTACAGCACAAGAACACTACCAGGTAGTTGGTAGCCATGGCATGTAAAGTGAAGGAGCTTATTTTAAAACTCTTGGCATTAAGAGATTGAAGCTCCCAAGCCTGACATTGTGTAAATTGGATACTTTGCCCAGTGGCTATTTGTGTTCTATTTTTATACTTCAGGGTGAAACTATAGTCATTCTATGTGTTTGTGCTGCTTTGTTAATTGATTATAGTTGCTTTCTGTACTGTCTTAGATGTTAGTTTCTGCATTTCTTTTGGTCACACACTTCTGTGCATTGCAGATTTTTAGTTTAAATCTAAAAAAAATATTTGGGTAGCACAGAAACCTGAAACAGAGCCATGAAAACTGAAATAATAGAATAAGTTGGTTTTTTTTTGGGGGGGGGAAGTTGTCTTTCCCAATAGAATCTCCATAGAGTTTCTCCCCTCTCACTGTATTAAGTTAGTTGCATTTGAAAATAATTCTCTGGCTTCTCCTCACATTTAGTTCTTGCATCCTGGAAGATATACAGATCCAATGTCTGTTCAGGCTGCTCTAACTGTGTGTGTCAGAATTATTTGAAAGTCTGAGTTACATTTTTATAGCATGGGGTAGTTGTTAATCTACAGCACAGAATTCTCAATTTTTTATTTTATGTTTGAGGCCCTTACTGGAAGGGAATGAAAGTATTTCCATCTGCTCTGTAAAAGTGTTGCTCACTGCTGCAATGGATGTCCTCTTTAAAAACTCCCATATAGTCTTAGAACATTAGTTTTAAATTTGTATGTATTTAGTGAAAGTATTGTTTTTTAGCTTTAGTTCAAATGTATGGCAGCAGTGGGATGGTAATAGGATTTAATTCTTTCCTTAAAGTTCAACCAAGCAGAAAGCTTGAGAAATTAAAACTAGGATGAATGCAATATTCTTTGATGAAGGTTGTTAACTACAAAGTTTGGGTTGTCTTGATTCCTATCTAGTACATCAGTACTTAGACTTAGAGATCTGGGTCACTTAGTGTTTCATCCTTTGGAGCTGTTCTTTTTCTTTGAAGGTCACCTTTACTACCAGTCTGTTCTTCCTGTTGTCACTCCTGTTCTTCCACCTTTGGCCTTAACCCCCTGCTAGGGAAGAAAATCCCTGCAGAGGGAGAGGGTTTTGAAGTTAAAGCTCGTAACTGCTTTTACTTTACATTTTTCTCACAGTTCCTCAGTGTGCTCTAATTTTTGAGCTGGTGCTTATTATCTTTTCTGGACAATATCTATCAAACTATTTGTTATCCCTAGCATGCTACTTATTACTTTTTCTCAAGACTGGGTGAAGCATGCCATCTGCAAGGGAGAAGCAAGAATGAAGGCTTCTTACTCTCCTAGTCATTTGCTACTAGCCAAAACTTGGGCAAGCACAAAGTCAGGAATGATTCTTAGACTCTTATTTTTGATAAAGCAATTATTAACAAGTGACGTAAGACTTAAGCTCCTAAAGTAGGGGTTGCAACACTATCTTTGTGCAAATTGTCTCTAAAAAATTAGTTATGCTAAAACTTAGGAATGTGAGCCTGTCAGAATTGGGGTTGCATGAGGTTTCCTCACAGTCCTTGAAAGTAAACAGCTTTTACTTGTATCTGTCTCATCTGATGTGCTAGTAAACCAGGCTACTTGCTTTGAAATGTCATCCTGAAAGGTTCTGAACACCCACTGCTTCCTTTGTAAAAGGAATATTTTAACTAGTTCTGAAATTTGCGATTTCAAACTCAGTTATTCCTTCCTACTGCTGAGCAGTACTTTTGCCACAGCATGACAAGGAAGAAAGAAATCTGAAGTAGATGGGAGGATGCAGAAGACACAAGTTTGGGCCTGTCTGGAGAAGTGTGGAAATACCAAATACTGAGTGTTTTGGCCTTGTCTGTCTTGAAATTAAATACCACTTTACCCCTAAAATCTTACAATACAGTTAGTATTTGATGTGAAAATAAACTTTCTACTTATTCAGCAGCATTCTAGCTGCTAGCTCTGTTAGAGGTTTCTCCACAGTGTGCTGATGTGGGACAGCAAGTTTCTTTTGTCCTGATTTTGGGTGAAGGAATGCTGCATAATAACAGCCTCAAAGAGATGAAATTTAGTTTGTCATGCTTTATTAATGTTGCTAATCAGAGCTTTTAAATTTGCTGCCTATAATAGTTTCTCATCTGAGTTTCATTTCAATCACAAGGAGACAGTACTGTTATGCAAAACTATATGGTGATTTTTTTTTAGATTTAGGTTTGTTGAGCATGGCTTGACTGTTATGATGACAATTCTGTTTGTTTGAGTGATAGTGTCAAAAGTCTTGTCTTCTAGCAGAGAGAACCAGATATTTGACTTTTCATCCCTTATCACTTTAACTCTTTAGAATTTATGGCAGTATTTTTGCTCACCATAAAAGAGGAACCAAAAATACCCCAAGCACTCAGAGCTTCTGCTCTCTGAGGATTTTGTTGATAGGGAAAAGCCCATTTTTCACCCATGGAAATAACACTTCTACCATTTGAGGTAGCATAAGTTGATGATGGTAATACTCTAAAAGTAAAATAGGTTTTTAATTAAAAACTTAGTTTCTTCTGTATGTCTTTTTAAAAAAGTCAATGAAATGTATAACCAGTTCAGGACATCTGTGGGTAGCTATAGATACACTAACCAGAGAAACAGTTATATAAATAATGATATAACAAGCTGTACAGATGTATAGTTTCTTAGTAGAGATACCTTTCAGATTTCCTTTCAGTAGTTTCATTATGATGTGTACATATATATATATACACACATATAATGCTGTATGTTGTGGGGGAATATTCTGACATGTGTCTTGTTTTCAGAGCTGTCGATAGGCAGAATTTCTTGGAGACAGAGATGAAGACAGTACAGGCCTCACACAAGGATCTGGACAGCTTCCTCAAGTGGCTTCAAGAGGCAGAGACAACAGTTAATGTTCTGGCAGATGCATCCGAGCGTGAGAACACTGCTCAGGACAGTGTCTGCGTAAGGGAACTCAGAAAGCAAATGCAGGTGAGAAACTAAATAATACTGCTGTTATTCTGGCTTGCTTTCAATGGCAAATGTTAGAAAGAAAAGTTATCTACTTGCTTGGGGAAAGCTGCAGCCTATTGAAAGCTGTTTCCTAAACTAGTGTTTTACAAGTCAGGTGTATAAAGGAAGCAGATTTGTCTTCCTAAAATTTGAAGTACATACTTTTGTGTATGTCTGTGGCACTGAGGGCTCTTAAATGTCCTTGAAGGGTGACTGCATTCATGAAGTGCACGCTTGATTAAACCAAGTCACGTTGTGTGATTGTCCAACCAAACAATTTAATCTACTTCCCTCTAAGTAAAGCCCTCCTGGGCTGCACTGTCTCCTATTTCTGCTTGCCACCTTCCTCCTGCTTTCCCAGCAATCCAAGATGTTGTTGTGCTTGGATTACCTCTTATCCCTCTCCTACTGCCTAGCAGCTCCCCAGCTGACCTTCCTTCTTGTACAGGCCACAGACTGGAAACCTGAGAAATGACGGAGGAGTTTAACTGACACCACTTACTAAATCCTGCACTTTGGGTTTGGATTAATGTCATCTGTGATCTAAGTAGGTTTGAGCAGCTTACAATGAAAAAAAGATGTTGCTTTTAGTAGTGCATGTAGTAGTAATCTGAACATATGTAAGCTGAATTGAAATGAAACAAGACTGTTAGAAGTATCTGATAGCAAGCTATTCTCGTTAATCATAGTGAAGAGCACAATATTTTGTGGAAGCTTGTATCTGTTGAAGATGATGTGTCACTCATCAATGTTCAAATGATTCTAGTCAGTCAGATAACTTATCTGTAGAGATGTGGCTTTTTGTGAAATGCTGAGACTAGCCTGTAGTAGTGACACCTAGAACTTAATATTGTGCTTTCTATTGGCAGCACTCCCAACAACTGTAATGTAGTGGAGGTGGAAGAGCTAAAACAGGGCACAGGCAGCTAACAGAAGGCAGTGTTATATGTAAAAAGACTTATTTCTGCATTATCTCTCACTCTGTGTAGTCAATCAGACCAAGATACAATTTTTATTTCACAATCTGTTTGTTGGCTCTTTGTGGCTGAGTGTGGAAGGTTGATTGCCATTCTTTCTTGTGCTGCAATCTGATTAAAATTGCATGAGTTGTGCTGTGTGAGGGGAGAACTGTTGGGCAATTCTGCCTGCTGTGTGGAGAAGGTCTATAACCAACTCCTGACGGTGCACATTGTCCTGGCTTGTAACAACTGAAAAGGCAAATGGAAGTGCTAGGGCATGACCTCCCTTGGTTCAGCATCCTGGTATCAGATATTGTCCATCTTTTTCTGAGACTGTATGTTTCTGTACACTGTGCACATGAAGTATCATCACTTAACTCACCCATGAGCTCACATAATATTGTAAGCCATTTCTGGGTACCCTAGGAAGTGGACTATGTCAAAGAATGTCATAATCACTTCCTAGAAGGAACTTTGTCCCCTACCATCTTACAGTCTTACTTTAAGTGTAAATGAAGACATTCACATCATGACACTGACAAACCCTCCAAAATCACATTTATGTTTTCAAATATTTGTTGAACTTCTGAAAACAAAATGAACCTCTAGCATCTTGCTGCACCTCAAAAGATCAAGCCCATTCCCTTGCAAGTTCTTAAGTTTAATATCTGATTAAACAAAGATCATTTCAACTTCTTCCCCTGTTATGTGGTGTAAAGTAAGTGTTCTCTTGGTGCTTTGTTGAATATATGAAGTATTGGCTTTAAGGGTAGTGGTTAAATGGTTTTAAGAAGAATGCAGGGATTATAACCTTCTCTGTTCTGTGTGAAGTTGCCTCTGCCCTCAAGGCCTGTGCATTAAGTAAAATTTTACTATGAGTTTAAGGTGTGATAAATTCTAGGTGAAATGATCTGAACCTAGACAAAATATGATGAATTTGTTGTTGTTTCTGTTGTTGCATGTCGTGCATTTTCAAAATAAGATCATCTGTTAAACTGGCATCTGTGCGTGCCTGGGAGGACTGTCCTCCGTTACATTTTGGGCCTTACTTGTTTGGCTGCAGCTCAAGTCACTCTACTGTGGAATCTGTGATCTGAGCACTGAAGCCTTGTTTTGCCTTTCATTGTGATACCTGAGACCAGCAACAGTACTGTGCAAATAATGCAGACTTTGAGTGTGGTAGCAATGTCTTCTTGAAAAGGAGAAATCCACAATTATACCATCAGTCAGTTAAATTCATTCTCTCAGTATCTAAATGTGGTAGAAGACTTTCCTTTCAGATTATTGCCAAAACACTACAGTCTGTGTTGGAAAATGTTTAGCAGTGACTTGAAAGAGATTAAAACCTAATTTGAAACAAGATGCAGAAAATAAGGTAGGAAATAGTAAGAAGTAGTGCAATATATGCAAAGTCCTGTGCCTTCAGATATGAAGGTGTTCAAAATAATTCAAAGGTTTTTGTTGTATTGTAAAAAAAAAAAAAAAGTCACCATAAGTAGTGGCAGGCTGTTTGTCTTACTCCTTGATTCAAACTTGTAGATTGAAAGATCTGGGAAGATAAAAAGCAGAACTGAAGGGAGGAAGGTGTGGTCTGTGGGCTCTGTCTTACACAGAAGAGGTTTGAGCTTTTGCACAGTTGTTTCTGAATGCTTGTGTGGTTACAGAGTTGTGCTACATCATAGGTTTCCTTAAAAGGTATTTGGTAAGAGCATGTCAGCTAATCATAGTAGGCTCAATCTGGAAGGTTAAAGAAGCAGACTTGTGGTGGCAATGGATGTAAGCCAGGAGCAATGGCATACAGAGGAACAGCTCAAATAAGTGGTGGACATGAGAAAAGGCAGTGTGCCTGGCAAGGTGAATACAGATGGTAAGAGTTCTATATACAGAGTGGAATCTGTATATCTGTTTACTCAAAATGATGTTGGTACTGTTGCAGACAGATCAAGAAGAAAGCAGAGTGCAGGTAAGCAGGGTTTGTCTAAGGAGTGGTAGAAACATTGATTCAGTCCTAAAAATAAAGGTGAAAAGGTTGTCTTCACAGAACTGGATGGGAGGAGATTTTACATGTCCTGTATGAAAAACCTGAACCTTGCATTCATCTCCTTGGTAGGAAAGTGCCTTAGAAGAGGCAAAGCAGTGTATAATGTGCTGACATTTAAGCTGTGTATTATTTTGGATCATATGAAGTTGTCAGGATAGCTGTTGCCTGCATGTTGTGCTGGTTGATGTGCTTGAAGTGTGTAGGTACCTTTTCATGTGGAGATATACACATTAAATCATATGATTACTTGTAGTGGTGTGCTCCACCTGCTGTGTTCAGGCCTCCTTGAACCTTTGCTACAGCAGCTCCTCTGATACAAGTTTAAGTAGATTCATCAGAGCACCTTTGAAGCAATGAGTAGCTGGCTCTGGTTACGCTGCAGTTTTGCCACACCTAGGGGTATATTGGCTGTATTGCATTGGGAGTGCTTGCTGGTAGCAAAACACTTCCATGCTCTTGAATGTCCTGCTGCCATCCTTAGCTGGCTTAAATAATTCTGCTTTGTCGTGGGACATACACCTAAATTATGTTAGCTCTTTGGATTCAAGAATGACTTAGAGAAGGGGCTGATGATGCAACTGTATGCTTTTACTTTATCAAAATCCTATTTTTTTTGTGGTCTAAAGTCTTTTTGGGAAATATATAATTGGAAATGACTTGTGAAAAACATTCCTACTTTCTGGTGCAAATGAGAATCCTTTGAGATCCCTTTGGCTAAATTAGCTTTAAGAGAGTTTTTATAGGAAGAGGTTTACCCCCTGCAGTTTTCCCTTTTGTGTTGGGTAATCTAGTTTTGAGAAGCGCCTATGTGATTTATTAGCCTTTAATGTATGGCTGATATAATTAGGGCAGGTATCCCTGTGCTCCTCTCTCAAGATTTATAACACAATCTGTTATTCACTCACTCTACAGCTCTGCCAGAGCTGCGTTCAGTCTGAGAACGAGAGCATCCTTTCCCAGAGTGAGGGAGCAAACACTCAGTCTGCTGATAGAAAGCAGCTACTAGGGAAGAGCAACTGTTGTGCTACACTGGAGCCGTCTTCCTGGAGGAATTCTTTTTTTGTTCCTGCAGCTTTCAGGCTTAAATTAATCACCTTTTTCTGGCTATTTAGTGTGCTCCTGAATGGTGGCAGACGATCGGCTGCTCAACTTCATTTGCCCTCTGCAAAAGCAGAGCTGAGCAGTACAGATTAGAAGAATCTGTGAAGGCTGTTATTTTTTTGCATTTGTTTTGTGGGGTTATTTTAGGAGAAAAACTTATGCTATATCAATCTTCTTTGCCTTTGAAACGTATAAAGCCTGTAGCTTGCAAAAGCAGTCCTGGAAGAGAGCATGCTCAGAAAGCTGGCAAATCATTGTCCAGTGACCGGGAGGAAATGATAGTTGCTCTTCATTTATAATGCAAATTCTGAGGTATCTTCAGAAGTGTGGCAAACTTAAAATGATGGCTGTGGTGAGAACCTCTCTTCAGAAAGTTGTGGTGTTGTTGCATCGTTTACAGAGGATGGCAGTTTCTTCTCCCCGTTACCAGAAGCTTTGTAAGGTAAGAAACACAAGCCCTAAATGTTGTGTGTGTGTGCTGCTAACTCTGTTGTCTTTCTGAGATAAAAAGAAAAGAAAGTGAGCATGGGATGAGTGTCAAAATCATCCGGGCTATCTAGTGGTTTTAAGCCTGTAATGTTCTCCATGTGTGTTTTGTTGAAGAATGCAATACGAAAAAAAAACCAAAACAAAACAACCCTGTGCTTGTCTGAGTGATACATTTTTTTTAGAAAAGTGCTCTCTTGCCCACCATTCAAGTCTCTGGAAGGAAACTGTTATGTTAAATGATTTTATTTTTTTTTTATAAAATACTACCACTTCTTTTTTTGTGGGAGTGAGTTAGTTCTTGGTAAATGTGATTCTTTAACTCCTGTGTACCCATTATGTGGAATAACTGTGTTTTTTCATGCCCAGTGTTATTTTTCTTTTGAGCTTTTTGAAACTTTTAATTAGGAATGAGTTCAACAGACTAATGCGCAGCCATTAATTTCTGACTTCACTGATCCAGTTCTTTCACGGTTAAAAAAATCAGGAAAAGTTGGAGGAAAACCATGTTGACATAGACTACCACTTATTGGTATTTTTGATGGTACCTATTTTGGTGGCTGATAGTTTCTATTTCCAAAGACAGTGTTTACATTTTGTTTTTTTCTCAGGGTCTATAGTTCTGAACCTTAAGACTATGGTGATGATCTAGGATACCTAGTAAAATTCACTTTTAAAAGTAGTTTGATCACTCACCAGATTAAAATAAGTGAATAATACTAATAAATTTAAAACTGATCTGTAAAGTCCATGAGTTAATACTGCTGCAGTGTGATGCCCATGTGAGGTGGTGAAGTATTATTAATGAACTTTTAATCAAACGATTCTGTCTTGAAATGTTGCAAAATTATATGATTTGATAGGTCTTCAGCTGTACGTGTACTGACATAACCTTTCATAAATTCTAGTTAGCTGCCTTTGAAATTGTTTTTCCTCTTCTTGCTGCTTATGATACTTTAAAACTGTCTGTGTTTTTTGATGAAAATGTCTGAAAACATGTTTTTCAATGTTTTTCATACAAGGTGTGTGAGAACTAAAGTCTTGTTCTGATGATAAAGCAAAGCCACCTGAATTCCTCCTATGTGCTTCAATCTGAAATGTGCTTTCTGTTATGAGGAATATAAAAATTGCATCAAGTGAGAGAGATCCCATCCTTAGAGTAGGATTTGAAAGTAAGGAAAAAGTATCATTCAGGATGTGAAGCTTGTGGATGAAGTTCTGGCATATGGGGAAAACATTGCTGTCAAATGGCTGTTCAGCGTGCTTCAGTTTACCAAGCTGCACCAATTAGACACATCTTCATTATGAAGAATGAGAGACAGTAGTTTGTGTACATACTGGCTATTTTAACAAACATTCCTCAGTTGTTCTTGTCTATCAGTTGTCATTAAAAAGCCTGTTTGCTTTTGTGAATAAAGCAAATTTTTTTTCATTAATCTAAAGACGTGGGTTACAATTGCCTGTTTAGTCACCTTTTTTTCAAATAAACTTGTTTGCAAAATGTTTGTCAAGCTGCTATTTAGTGACTCTTACAGTAATAATTATTTGCTAATTAGCCTGAGAGCCCAGTAAATGGTTGCATACTTAATTTGCTGAGTTTAAATGTACCCAAGGGATAGTGAAAAAAAATCTTCTAAAAGGCTGTTATTAAAATACATTTTCAGATTGAGAACCCATGCACTGATAGCCTTGGGAGTTACACATTGCTTAAAATTACACATTTGATGTTTTCTGCTTGTTAAAAAGTCATGTGGTTTAGTTTTTCAGTGTCTGTGCTTAGTTTACTGAAAGTAGGATTGTTGGTCATTTTGTACAGTTAAATCAGACACTAATTGAGGGGGAAAAAAAGAAATGGTTTACGATCCCAGTCACTTCCAGCAGGTGTCAATGTAAGGCAATGATAGATGGAAGTCTGGTGATGGAAATGTTAATGCTTAGATGAGAAAATGTATGGAAATTACTAAAAGCAACCATGACAGCATGTCAGGAAAGATTTCTTGTAGTGCCCTGTATACTTCTGTCTTTGGAATGTCAGAAGCTTGTACGTGTCTTGTGCACTCTCTGGATACACTGATATAGTTCAGATCTGCAAAAGAGAAGCTATGTGCTATAGAGTGTATGAATTATTGCATTGTATCCAGGGTAGATACTTCATGAACTAGATCTAAATGTTTCATGTGAAGTGTCCTCTGAAGTGTAACAGAGGGACAATGAAATATGTAAGACATTCTTGAAGTTTAGTGTTTTTTTTAAACAGCACTGTTTATGAAAGAAGAAATAAGGCTTTATTATTGAACTGCACTGGGAAAAGTAATACTTTTTCCTTTTAACAGCCTCATATAATAGTAGCACTCAGAAGTCATAGTCCACATTTTGCAAATTTCTTTAAAGAAGAAACAAAAATAAACACTTGGTTAACATACTATAGCTGAAAAACATGAAATCCAAAGTTTAGGATATTTCTTCTGTTGCTGCTTTTTCTTTCACTAATTTCTTCATACCAAGGTGAGTTTTGTGCTAGAACCTTTTCCACTTGTTGCTATTTGATTATTTTACCCTGAAATTAGTGGTGTACCAGGCCAAAATGTCTGCACTTCGCATTGTGTTATCAGTATGTAATAAGTTTTGCTTTATTGTTGTTAGCAGCTTTGTTTCAAAGCTCTTGTGTAAGACTTTGATGCTGATAATGAGCAATCAGAAAACTGTTATAGGGGCTGTCATCTGGTCTGTGTTCTTGCTAATATGATTGTTCCTGAAAGAAAGACTTTTATTAGTTGTATTCAACTAGCTCAGACTAGAATGAATTTATAACAGAAAAAATAATTTTAAGGTACAAATTGATAGATCTTTTCTGAGAGACCAGAGCTACAACATTACTTATAGAAACAAAGTACAGAATTGGGAAACTTTAAGTTCCCTGACAGAAGGTAAAAGATAGTGCATCTCTTGCAGACAGCTAAATGATAACCTTGAAATACATATCCTGCATGTGGAATTTGACTGTGGTATTTTTGAAACACATTGCTAGCATTCAGGGACTGGAGAATTCATCCACTGGAAAACAGACTGAGAAACATACTTAGTTTCTGAGAGGCTATTTCCTCATTTTTGTCTCTCACTTTTTTGAGACATTCTTGAGAAGAACCTGCTTTAAAAATAAATAAATATTCAACCCTTCATATAAAATACTCTAGTCTCAAACCTGATCTGACATGAGTCTTTGTGTGGTAACTTTGGTGAGTTCCTGACTTCCTCAGCTACAAAACACATCAGAAACACATCTTGTAGTTCTTTCTTTCTTAAGAATACATAACTTAAAATGTAATGCTCTCATTTTATGCTTTAAACAGCTAGTGTTAAATTTATAAAACTGCAGGAATTTAAAAGCACAGTGAATGCTGGAGTCAGCCAAAATCTTTTTTTTTGCTGTGGTACTGGTGATGCATTCCAAAAGGCATTTACATTATGCTGAATTTTGAGAGTAGCAGCAAAGACTCTGTTCCTATGAAATTTTGAAAAAAATGTAAAGGTCATGGGGACAGGGCAAAAACAAGCCTGGAAGGCTGTGTTGAAAAATGTGTAGGTTAATCCTTGTTCAGATGAATTCAAGAAAGATATGTTTTTTAATGTTTACATGACTTTGAGTTGATTCAGAAAAAAAAATCATTGGCACTTGACATGGTCAGGTATAAAATACAGATAACCAAGTGTGGATGATTAGGAGCAGCAATGTAGTACATTTATTGGACGGCAGTAGTGAGAACAAAAGTTAATTTTGGAAACATGTTCTGAAGTAGGATATTGTATTAAGAAGGTTGTTCATTGGAAAATGAAGCAATGTTGTCAAAAGCATTGCTGAATTATGCAGACAGTTTCTTTTTTTAGATGAGAAAGTTAAGTCCAGACTGCTTAATATGGTTCTAGTTGTATAAAGGACTTTCTAATTAGATTTAGATCTACAAAAAAGCCTTATAGAAGGGAGGAGGCCAGAATTAAAGGGAGCCTTGGATAATAATGACTATTATCTACTAAGATACAGTGAGGCTAGAAGTGAACTGGTGAAAACAACATGGCCATTTTGAAAAAGGAGATTTAGTAAATAATATCCGGTGATCAGCCTCTTAGGAGTTTAGGATTTACCATTTTAGAAAACAACTGAGCAGTAGGACTGGTAACCACCCCACCTCCAAACACCCCACAGCTTGATTATGTTGGGAATGATTGTAGAAGTGGTTTTTGGTGTGATTTCTTGAGAGAGTGTATGCACAGGGCTGGGGTGAAATGTGACTTGGGTGCTTTGTAAACAGAACAGGGCTAACATACAGCTAATCAAGAGCAACAAGGTACCTTGATGGTGTTTAGTGACAGAGAAGCCTTGTTTGGAGGAGTATGAATAGGCTGGGAGTGCGTGTCAGTCAATGGTCATTTAAGATGAGTGAGATGGACATAATTTCTTTGTGAGTTTGGATTAAAAGTTGCAAAGCTGAAAACTCATGGAGAATACTTAAAATGATAGGCATCTGGAAGTCTTGGGAGGTGACAGTTGATTTGCTTCTGGCAAATGAAAGATCACAGCAGCTAGAGAAGCAGTGGAAGGCTGAAGGGAGAAAATTTTTAATAGCTTTAAAAAAATGAAGTAGGTGAAGACTGGAAATGACTATCCAGTCAGTCAAAAGAGGTGAAAACTAGATTTATGGACAAGAAATAAAATTCCAGCTGGAAATGTAATAACTGTAATGGAATTCAGTTCTCCATTGGTATGAAATTGCACCGTTGTATACACTCTATCAGTGACAGACAAGAACATTTAGGGGCTTTGGGGTGTAGGCAAGGTATGGTTAACTGTTAGCATATTATTTACTGATTGATTTCCTTTGGTCTTTTGGAGGGATCTAATAAAAACAAATCATTGGGATATTGGAGGGATATTTTCATGTTTTGATAGGTCAGAGAGCAATGAGATCCTGAGAACTCCATGGTCTTCCTAGGATGGTGTAAGTTGGTTCATAAAGACAGATGTGGATTCTGGTTGTCACTGGAGTGTAAAAGAATGAGCAGCATTTCAAAGAGAAACTTGTAGGTAAAGTTACTGGGAAGACCTTTTGATAGTGAGATTTAGGAGCTTACTAAGTGTCTTCCCCCAAGGACTCCTGTGTCCTCAGTCCTTAAAGAAAACATTTTATTAGGGTCCCAAGCAATGGCTTATTTCAGTAAGCCATTTCTGCCCATGAAGGACAAGGTGGTGATTGTGAAGAGCCATCATGGGTTTTGAGAAGGGTGCCCAAGCTGTTTGCTTTCTGTGAGAAAATTGCTGCTGTGTCTCTGGGTGAAGGGAAAGCAGTACCGTTCCCCGATAGTGATTTTAGCAAGACTTTGGATGCGTTCCGTCACAGCCAAATCAGGGACACATGGACAAGATAGATGAGCCAAAAGGTGGGAAGACAACTGTCTGGACCATTTATGTTCCTCAAGGGATGGATCAGAGACCAGTACTGTTTAGCATTGTTATGAATCCAGAGTGGAACGGAATGCACCCTCAGCAGGTTTGTAAATGATACTTGACTGTGTAGAACAGTTCTGTGCCCCTTCCTTGCGGCCCCAAGTGGGAGGGATGGAGTGACAGGAACCCCATGAATTCTTTTAAAAAGCCCCACAAAAACCCAGTGCCAGTTCTCACACCTGAAGGAGTAATCCAATGCATTGGTGCAAGCGTGAGAAGGAGCGTAGCCAGACAGGATGAAGTGTTTATGTTTTTCTACTTAACACTCATGAGGTCATGTCTGGAATACCACACTTGGTTTCAGGCCCCCAGCTTGACAGTGAGAGACTGGAGAGAGTGCAGTGCTTGGAGCACACAGTGTAGGACTAGAGCAGCAGGGGAACTGACTTCACTTAATTTGGAGAAAAGGCTCCAGGGATTTCCAGCTGCTGTCACTGCGTACCTGATGAGTTGTTACTCTAAAAGACTGAGCCAGGCTCTTCTTGGAGGGGCCCTGTAGAAGGAAAAGAGGCAGTGGGAATAAGCTGCAGCAAGGGAGTTGGTTGTAAGGGCAACAGTTCTGCACAGGAGGTGTACCTGAGCACTGGAGTGGGTTACCCAAGGAAATGTTATATTTCCATCTCTGGAAATAGTTGTAGTGGATAAGGACCTTAGCAGCAGACCCAGCTTTGAAACTGGTTCCTGGAATTGGCAAGAGGTTTGACCTCCAGAGGTCTTCCAACTTGTGATTTTCTATGGTTCTCTGTGCTAGTGCCCTATTAGCTTATAAGTAAAGACTAAAATAGTCAAAATGGTAGTGCAGCAGTTTTCAGCCATTTCAGTTTTCAGCTGCTCACTTCCTATGAAAAGGAGCTTTACAGTTTTACCCCATGTGAAAAATTCTTACTACTCCGCTGAATTTTGATCTAAATCTGGGCCTGCTATGAGTCTGCTGTAAAGCCACAGCATGTATTTGTTTGCAAATCCTTTAGCTCTGGTCTAACCTCATTGGTGGTGGTGCAGTACGGTCAGGCATTTGGTGTATATCTGAATTATGTGCCTATGAGTAGAAGACATTTTAATATAGCACAAAACTTTGTCATCTAATCTTCCCCCTACTTTCGCATTTTCAGATAATGTTTTCAGAACTAAAGGAGGAGACAGAAAGGTTTTGCACATCTTGAGTGAGGGGCTGACCTAAATGTAACCACTTTGTTTTGCCAGTGGTCTAATTAGGATCAGTGCCAAATAAAACTGTATAATAAATGGGTACATTATTGCAAACTCTTGTGCTCTCTATGAATCAGGTGGCTCCTCTAGAAATAGAATTGTTTGTTTAGGGTGAAAGAACAAGGAGAAACAAAACGGGAGAGGACATAGAGCTTCAGAATTTCAGTATTCTTAAGTGCTGCATCAGTCATTCCTATTTGCAAGCAAAATGCAGCTTAACAGAAGCTAAGATAGGTTCTAGGATATAGCTTTTTTTTTTTTTTTAATTAGCAGTTCAGTACTAATGTGGAAGGGAGGAAAGGAGAGAGGAGATGAGAGAAATATTGCAGGACATGCTTTTAGAATCCTCTTACATTTATTTAAAGGCAAGTCTGATTTTTAAGGTGAAAATATTTTGCTATTGCAGCAAAAATGAATCTAAAATATGAGGTAGTTCTACTAAAGCATGAATGTAGCGTTAACGGGAAACTTGACTTCCATGAACTTCACATGTTCACAGGAACTGGATCAATATTTGATATGAGAGCCTCTTTCCACAGTGTTTTGCCACAGTGCTTTTTGATTGCTGTTATTTTTCAGGAAGCAATTTTCCCCCCCTCTTTCCCTTAGGGCTTAATTACCCTGCCCAAATTCATGAAGTCATGAAGTAGTAGTTGCCTAGAACAGCACAGTGCTTCACCAGTTTGTGTCTAGAGAACTGAGGTTTTCCCTTCTCTTCTTCAGACAGATCATTTGAGCTTATTTTTTAAAAAACCTGCGCTCACTAGGTAGCTGGGAAAATAATGCTGTTTGAAAATGTTCTGTCACTGTTAGTCATTAGGGACTCTGGAACAGTTCTGTCCTCCTTTTTGCCTTCCCCTCTGTTTTTAATCAAGACAAACTGTAAGAGGCATGTTCCAAAGTTGCCCTGAGAGTTTTCTATTTCATGTCCAGTGCGTGCAGACCTGTGTTGCATTCTGGCTGCCCTGTGATATTTTCATGCTGTGGGCACTCTTGATACACTTCGGTGCAAAGGATTTTAATTCAAAGAAAAAGTAACTTGCTTAGCCCTGCATAGTTGCATAATTGAATGTGGGTGTAAGATGTCAGTGGTGTTTTTGAAAATTGATAACCTGTATTCCTCTACAGAAAGCAATTCTTCATAGTCATAGAGTAATTATATTTACTGATAGTTTATGGTATATGGTAAATATGGTAGGTGCTGGGAGTGAAGTAACAAATTGAAATGCTGCTCAAGTCACGTTGTGCCAGGGGAGGTTTAGATTGGATATTAGGAAAAATTTCTTCACTGAAAGGGTTGTCTGGCATGGGAACAAGCTGCCCAGAAAAGTGGTGGAGTTAGAGTTCCTGGAAGTGTTGAAAAAAATGTGTAGATGGGTTATGTAGGGGCATGATTTAGTGCTGAACTTGGCAGTGGTGGGTGAATGATTGGAATTGAAGATCTTAGAGGCCTTTTCCAATGTTAATGATTCTGTGAATCTGTAGATGCTCCTCAGTTGCTGATGAGCCCTGTATTTATGGGTGCAGTGAGGTGCTTAGAGGGAGAGTGCTGGTTTTTCTGGACTGGTGTTCCAGATTTCTGACCTGGAGAAAGCATCCTTTCTGGGGAGAGGTGGAGACTTTGCTTTTCAGTGCTTGCTCAATTCTTGGCATTTCTGCTGAGACTGCTGATCAATTAGTGCTAATTGTGCTGGGTTTTGGGATATGGTCCTAGAACAGTCATCTGAGGTCACTGCTTTCACCTGCCATCTTTGGACTCAGTTTGTGAACTATGCTTTTTGCTTTCCTATTTTCTCTTTCTTTTAAGAGGGGATGCATTATTAACCCTGAAATAATCACTCACCCTTCATGTTCAATTTTGGATGTTCCATATCAAGTACTGGAAGTCTCTTGGTTATTATTCTCCCTGTTTTTTGTTTTTTTTTTTGCTTCAAAGAGGACTATTCTTTTGCTACAAGTTCCAACACAGCAAGCTAGTTGAAACAAATGTCTTTCTCCTCTTTCTGTTACTGAAATTAAACTTTAAATTTCAGAGTTTAAATGAAAGTTCCTCAATATTTGGGATTCTTGGGCATCTCTGAGAAGGATGGAAGCATAATAAAAGTTACAGATTACACAAAATGTCCTTTTACCACATTTTTTTTTAATTAGTAAGCATGACAATTTCCTCTTTTGGAAGAGGGGGGAAATGGATCCAGAAAGAAAAGAGAGATGCCTGTCAATAAAATTTCACTTCCTTGCTATGTGTTTGCATCAGGAGCTAAAAGCAGCCCCTCAGCTATTTCAGTAAAATAGCTATGTATCAGTTTGTAGGCCATTATCTTTCACTTCATATAGCCCAGCAGTGTAATGATAAATTAACTCAATTTCTTTGCATAGTTCTCAGTAAGAAGAATAGTCTTAAATGATTCAGTTGTTATCTGCTTACAGATAATTTAGCCCAATTGTGGAAGATTTTAATCCCTTATAATGTTGTTTCCTCTATATTATGTGTACTTCTAAATGAAAATAAGGGAGGTAATTAAGAAGGTTTAGTTGAAGAATTTAGATTTGGACATGACCATCCATGGGAATTGTCTCTTTGTGAGCTGATGTGATAAGGCACTTATATAGGCTTAGTTACAATTATTTAGATAACATTTGGATTCTAGAATTTTTGCAGTAGGCTAGAGTTTTGCTTAATATTCATTTTGTCTAAACTTTCTTTTTACCAGATGTCTGAGTTTGTCTTAATATTGCCTGAAATCTTGAAATTTATCATTGCATCTCAGACTCCATGGGATGAGGAGAGCACAGCAGTTTTGTTTCAGATGAAAACCAAGTGTATTTCCTCTCTTTTTTTTCAGTTGCAGAGGTGTGGTAATGATCTGCTTCATAGGGAGAAACTATCACTCTGCCAGCAGAACCTGAATACACATTTTGCAAATATTTGGTTGTGACTGAAATGGGGGATTAGAGGTGAGGGATGTTCTTTCAAAAAGCATTGGAAATACAGGTTGCCTTTTAATTATGGGGTCAACTATTGTTTTAATTGGAAAAGAGTGCAGAACAACCCCAAAGTAGCCCATGGATTTTGTGATTGTGGAGACATCTTTGAATGTTGTGATTAGGTTCTAAGGACTATAGCAGGCTTTATCCATTGGAAAAACCTCCTATTTAGACTATCACTCAATGGCAGTCTAAAATATAGCCTAGCTTACTGTACTTCAGGAGTGCTTTTCTTTGTCTGAAGCAGCCTCATAAATTGACAGTACCAGATAAAATTTTCAGCTATGGTTTAAGGTCAGTTCAGTGAAGGAAAAGTGTCAGAGGGAATAACATTGCTAGAACTTGCCAACGTGGTTTTATTTTGACATTGCTGGTAAGTGACTGCAATAGGAGAGCAGCTCCCATTGCCTGCTTGTGTAAAATGACAACCAGCGGAGTTTGTCTAAAGCTACTCACTTCTGCTGTGGCACAGAAGATAATACTCATTTGGGAACACAAATAGTTGTTGGTACACACGCCGATCTGCAGGCAGTGACATTGATCATAGCAAGTTTCAGTGGAATGATCCTGTGTGGCTGAAGAGCAACTCATTTTTTCCGTGCATTTATAGTGACCCTTTGATTTTAGGTTAACAGGTAATCTTCATCAGAAGAAATGTGAAAGAACAATTGCGTGGAGTAGCAAGTAAAGAATAGAAAATATAAAAGACAAAGGAAATATAGCTAATGTGTGGTAGATACCAAAGAATCATAGAATGGCCTGGATTGGAAGGGACCTTAAATATCATCTAGTTCCACCCCAACTTGCTATGGGCAGGGACACCTTCTACTAGACCAGACTGCTCAAAGCACCATCCAGCCTGGCCTTCACCATTTTCGGGGATGGGGCAGCCTGTTCCAGTGCCTCACCACACTCATAATGAAGAACTTTTTTCTTAAAAACAAATATAACTGTTTCTTCTTTCACTTTAAAACTATTTACCCTTGTTCTATCACTGTCTGCCCACGTAAAATGTCACTCTCCCTCTTTTTTTATAAGCCTCCTTTAATTATTGAAAGGCTGCAATGAGCTTCCCCTGGAGTCTTCTCCAGGCTGAACAACCCTAGTTTCTTAGTTTGTCTTCAAAGGAGAGATGCTCCACGCCCCCGATTATCTTTGTGTTCCTCGTCTGGACCTCCTGTAACAGGTTTGTGTGCTGAGGACTCCAGATCTGGACTCAGAACTCCAGGTGGAGTTTCATGGGGGCAGAGAAGAGAGGGGGGATCCTCCCTGTGTCCTCGCCTCTTTTGGTGTAACCCTGGATGTCATTGGCCTTCAGGGGAGGCTGTAAGCTCACACTGCCAGGTCCTGTCCAGCTTTTCACCTGCCGGGGTCTCCAGGCTCCACAGGGCTGGTCTCCATCTGTTCTTCTCTGTCTGTGCTCATGTCTGGGGTTGCCCTGACCCAGGTACAGCACCTTACCCTTGGACTTTTTGATCTTTATAAGGTTCTTTGTGGTCCCACACCTCCAGATTGTCCAAGTCCTACTGGATATTGAATTTAGAAATAAGCAAGGCTATGCTTTTATCCAAGACTGTATGATACACTGGGCTAAGTGTGTTAATCTTTAAAACTCAATGTTCCCAGTCAAAATTTGAGGAGACAATGAAGATTTTGTTAATGAACAAGTAAGAGTCTTTAATATTACTGAGGTCCAGTACACTGTCGAGAAGGTATATGTTTCCTGGAGGTTCAAGTTGGTTGTGCTGAAATGTAATGAACATTATTTCAGAAAAAGAGAGGCATTATAAGCTGAACAAAATATTAACATCTGCAAGGGAGGAGAAATTAAGCCATCTAATGGTGTTACTTTTGCATATTTTATTAACTTGGCTGTCAGCATGCTCAATGGAAGTTTCTTGTGCCCGGTGATTGCTGCTAGAAGTTATGTCAGTCTGTGTATAAACAACTGATACCATTTTTGAATCAAGGACAAAGAAACCATGTATGCATAGGATATATCTATTTTTTTCTTGTAGGAAATCAAGGGAAATGAGACTTAACTGGTAGTTGTTTTGATACTTTCTGAATGGCAGAACTAGAACAGCATGCAATACATTTTAAAATAGAAATGAGAAGGTGTCGGAAGGCTCTGCTCTGTTTCTTTTTTAGGCTTTAGTCCAATTGCATAGGACATGTTGAAAGGGAACTGTGGTTTAGATCATCTTAGAAAGCCCAGGGCATAAAGCTAAGTATAATAATTTGTCTTGTTTAGCATTGTTTAATTTGATTATAAAATATGTTTAAATTTTATGACTGTTTTGGTATTGTCCCAGCATCTTTGCAAGAGATAAGTCTTTGGCAGTGGCATTTGTGTAGTGACTTAGGGAAAAATAAAATGAGATTAAAGACACTTTAGAAAGAGAAACAGCTGGCTTACAGTTTATAATGATGGTATGAATTTCATGGTCTTGTTATTTCACCTAATGGTGATTTACTGGGATGGTTTTTGAAGTCAGAATCAACACACTGAAACAGAGAGCTGGCAGTCGGTCATTACTGCACTTGGAGTATTGTGCCTTCACTTGGTAAGGGAGCCTGGAACTTTTACAGGCAAGGTGGCCAGAGTAAATGAACCTGTTGGAAAGAGGAAAAGACATAAAATAGCACAACTAGGCACTGAGCTACAGAAAACACCCATCTCCACAGTTGCAGCACTGTCTGGTTTGTTCTTTTGATGCAATGTCTTAGTAGATGCTCTGAAGCGAAAATAGAATAAATTCCTGTTGCTGCAGGAGAAGAGTGAGAGACTGGATGACGTGAAGTAACTACTCTGGAGAATTTCTCAGTACAGGAAGCAAATGAGCCATGATCCCTAGTCAAATGCTGACACTTGTGTTGATTTTTTTAACCTTTTTCCCCTTCCCAGACCCCTAAAAGTTTCACCTACAGAAAATGAATGCTTCTTGCTTCTGATACAGCCCTTCTCAGACTTTGCATCATTTCTGTGATTTGTCTGCTTCAAGCAGCAAGACTCTCAGGGTTTGCACAAAGTACTAAGAGATAAAATAAGGTACACCTTCTTTTTGTTCGCTCTTTTGCTATAAACCTATGCAGATGCAAAGGCCATCACTGCCTGTGGCTTTCTTTTTGTAAAAGAGAGGACATTTTAATTTCCCTCAGTGGAAGAAAGCAGAACAAAGGAAAGTAAATAAAGTGCTGTTTCTTTTGATATTTTGTGGCTAGTTTTATTCTTTATAATTTGATCACAGCCATAGGAATTCTGTATGCTGATTTCCCCTGTTACTGTAGCTGGTTCTGGCATCTTGCTTTGCATGACCATTTGACATTAGTTTTCAGACATGCTCCAGAGGAAAATGATTACTCCCTCTTCCCCACCTTTTTGTTTTTGTGAAGGTCTGCAGAATGGTCACCTGTCAGTTGAAAGTCAGTGCATTGATATGCCACCTACTGATTACTCTGTGGGAGGCAGCATAAATCCTTGGTGTTCACTTCTTGAGGGAGGAGGAAGCCCTCTTTCATCTTTCCCAACTGATGCAATATAGGTGGAGATGTAATTGTAAACATAAAATAGAATGAAACGTTTTGTTGCTGTGTGTTTTGGAGAAACCTATTTCTGATTTTTCTAATGAAGGAAGGCCATGGCTTCAAAGTAGTGTTATCCTATATTTTGTGCATTTGTTATATTTGCTACTGCGAGCTGGTTTCACTAATAATCATTCTGAGGTTTGGCAGAGTGAATACTGCAAAAGGTTTTCCTGTGGCACCAATGAAATGTAAGTTCTTTTAGGGTGAGACTGTAGAGAAAGTATTAAATTGCACTGTGCCTGTGTGATCACAGTGAAGCTGTGCACAGAAAGGAAAGCTGCGCCCTTATCCTGTCTTGTCTGTCATGGTATTTTTATAGATTCATTCAGCCTGAGTGATAAAATGGATTTGATTTAAAATGAGGGACACAGTGCTATGGAGGTATATGATATGACTACACCCGAAAGGGCCTTTGAAATTACAAATAGAATTTAGCAAGGAACCTTCCTGAGAACATCTGTTCCTGATGATAGGCAAATACCTGCGAAATTCACTACTGGAGTTTAGAGAGAGGTATAAGTTGGGTGCTAGTGATTCTGCCCCAGCATTTCTTTTTGAATTGTTAATGTGTCAAAAATAGTTTTTGTTGATGTAGAACCCCAACGTTTTATGGCATGCACGTAGAAAGATGAACTGCGTATACAAGGGATGTGTGATGCTATAAATAGCACTGAAGATGGACAAATTTTAGGTTTCAAATAAATGAATGTTTCTGGGAGATACTTCCCGTGTATTTGAAGATGCTTCCCTTGTATTTGGAGAATTCAGAGATGTTCATATGAATTAAGTACAGAAAGATTAAGTAGGCGTTTGAGGTGACGTTATGTTCATGTTTCTAGTACATAAAGGAATAATGTGAGTGGTAAGAAATAGTGCAGATAAAAGCACAGAGGCTTGCTTGTCACCTAGTCTCAGCTCAATGCTGAGATCATCTCTTCCTATGTTACTGAAGCATATTTGTCTAGTCTGTTTAAGAAAGTTTTTTACTGCTATTTTTAGGACAAAATGAGTCACCTTTTTCAAGCTATTAAAGCATTTTGTTGGTATTTTATTCTGATACGTAAATGAAATTTTATTCCTTGTAATTGAAAGAAGTATATTATAAGGTCCTTCACCTCACCACAGAACTGAATTTACAGTTTGAGAATGTGTTCCCATGGTAGTTTGCACATATTTCAATATATATCAAAAGACCACTATGCTTTCTTCTTTCTCATTTTTTCTTAGATAAACTATCATTTACTCCTTGGATAATTTGCAGTTCATTTAACTTTTTCATGAAGCTCCATGCCCAAAACTTGGTGCAATTTGTCTGCTCAGACCTTCCGAGAGCTGAGCAGAATGGAAAGTGGTATTGGTCTCCCAGACCTTTCTGATTAGCCCTGTTGGAGGACCCCAGGGGTTGAGTACCCAGACCTGTCTTTGCAATACAATCCTCTAGGTCATCACTTTTCACATGGCATTTGCAGTTTGATTTGTGTTACTCTATTACCCCACAGGATGTTTATCTTAGAAGTGTGCCACCTGACTTTTTTTTTTTTTGTCTAGAACAGTTCTCATAATTGCCAAGCTCTGTTTCTAATTCTTATCTTTTTTTTTTTCTCCCCAGCATCTTTGTAGCTGCTCCTGTCTTAGTTGTCTTTGTGAAAATCAGAAAGACTACTTTTTTCTGCTATCCTGTTGTTAATGAAAATATTCCAAAGTATTGGCCACAGGACAAGTCCTTGTGCAATTTCTCTTTATATTTACCTTGATAGTGATATGCTGACTGCTAAATACCATTTCTCAGCTAGGTTTGCTTGCACCTGGGACTGTCCTGTAAGGTTTTTGACAACTAGTGAAGTTCAGGTAAATGACACTTACTACCAGTCCCACATTATCAAGGTTTGTTATCCTGTCACTGAAGGATGTCGAGTTAGCATGACATGATTGATTTTTGACAAATCGTGTTGGCTGGTGCTAATTTTCATCTTATGTATGATGCACATACTTTTTTTTTCCACAGGAATTGAAGAAAAACTTATGGCCAGTAAATTCCTTATCTCTTTCTTTAATCCCTAATTTAAAGAGAAGAATTATATCTGCATTTTTCTGCCATCTTCTGTTGGTGCTCAGAGATAAATGCTAATAGCTCTTAGACACTAACAGCCTATTATTTAAGTTCTATTTGGCAGATTTAATAAGTTGTACATAATTTGAGAAAGCCACACTTATTACTTTTTGATGTTTTCTCGCCAGTTGAAGCTCAGAATTTTGCTGCTTCATCTGTTTGGTTAAATAATTATCTGAAACACAATATTCCTCATTAGTGAGACCAGAAGCAGAGGAAAGTATTGAACATTCCTTCCTTCTCAGCATAATTACTTAATAGCTTCCCTTTGTGGTCTTGTTACTGGCTTGAATAAAAATCTGCTGTTTTCAAAAAGTAATTTCATAGATAAATACAGGAATTAAGATATCATTTATTGAATTTGTCTCTCTATAAAACAAATTAACTACTTCCTTATTAGGATGTTTCATTTAAAAATAATATAGTAATTCTGTTGTTGTTGATAACAATAACAGCTTGTCTTTGCAATGTTAAGAAGGTGGATCTGCTGGCAGTGAAGCAAACTTTGACAGGGCAGTATAGCAGTGAGTGTAGAAATAACTGTGCAAACAATCTGATCTGAACCTTAAACCTCAGCATGTGTGTTATCACATGAATGCTTGGATTAGTGTGTATATTAGACACCTTTGCCAGTTTTTGAAGTATCCAATTAAAAAATAACTAATTTTGTCATGCTGGAAAGCAGAGGGATATTTTGAACCAAGACCACCTACATCTTAGGTCAAGGATTTGACAATGTTGTCATTCCTAAAGGTAAATGTGCAAATGAATGATATCTGGTAGTAATGAGATCTCTTCCAAGAAAGGTTGGTTGCATAAAGGTATCTGTAGATCTTGCTGAAATGATAGCATGTCCAGTTGGCACTGAGAAGGCGGCAGGGATTTTGCCTCAATTACATTCACAATGGGAAAGATGGCATTTTTGGAACACTTTTTTGCTAATTGGAAACTGAACATGTCATGGAACATATGTTGACTCTGAATGGTATATGAAAAACAGGCATAAAGAAGATTAAAATCACAACAAAATTTCTCTTCTGATCACTTTAAGCATGGAAAGTTTAAGTGGAGGGAATTACAAAGGATTATGAAATTGTGCATTTTTAGCTTTAAAGACTGTGAAAGGCTTAGTAGTAAGTAGCAAATTGTTTAAGCAGATGATAAAGGTTTGAGGGCATTCTATCATTGTTAGGTCTGCTTGGAGAAATTCTACAAAGCTCCATGGTTGCTCACAACCTGGGTTTTTCTGGAATACAGAATACAAATTTGACATGCACAGCTATTTAAGAAATTATAATATGAAAAACCAAGGCAAATGACACTTCAATAAAGAAGTCTAATAATAATGAAGAAAATTGATGACTAGTTTAATGAGCTTTTAGATCAGAAAAATACTTTTATATGCACAGAGAATGCTTGCTTCTTCTCTGGTTGTCAATATATCTTTGATTTGTAACTTGTTAACTGTAATGGAAGCTGGCTCTAAATTAGGTCCAGCAGTGAAAACAAGGGAAAATAAATAGATAATATATTTATCAACAATAAACAGCAAAAAGATCAAAAAGATTTAAATAATTAACCTGACTGCAAATACACTATAAAAGTGCTTTGCTGTTCTTATACGTTCCTGTTCGGTGTTTTCTGTTGTCATATGTTTTCTACTTCACAAGCTGGAAGACAATTTTTGGTGCATCTCAGAGGAGGGTGGTCTTTGGTTTTGTTTTCAGCATGCATCAGCTTTTTAAAGGATTAAAATGCATCAGAAAAGCCTTTTCTGCTAAAATAAGCTTGCTGCTAGTTACTGCTGCCTCTCATGCTGCCTTGTATTGACCGTCTCTCTTTAGTCTCCCAGTTGCCTGTGGCTCACTTTTGGCTTAGGCTACAGACTCAAACTCTGTGCTCGCTGCAGCCTGTGCCTGTGCCGTGTTCTGCTTGTTGATATTCTGGGCTCAGAGTTCCTGGGTGTCAGGATAACACAAGTGATTAATCAGAGAGCTGATCGTGCTTTGCTAAAGTCTTTGGCTTAAACCATGAAGTGGTACCAATGGGAAAAGAGGTCAAAGCCCTTCAGTTAGAGAGACATGAGTCAGGAATTCCGTGGTGTCTTCTTTTTAATTTTTTTTTTTGTCTTCTAAATAGTGAATGTATGCTTATTGTCTGAGCAGGTTTAAGGCAGTGGTGTTGTGGTTTTGTCTTCTGTGCATTTCCTCCCACATATATCCTTTTATAAAGTGCTCATTTTTGTTTTCTGTATTCTCAGCAGATGATGACATTTTGCAGACTTGAAGCAAATACCTTTTTTTTCCAACTGAGGGTGGTCATCATTTTCTGCCTATCTTATTAATTTGCCTTGCTGAATTTTTGGTGTCTCTTGACATTGTTTTAAATCTTTGGTCTGTGAATGCATGATTAAAAAGCTCTGCATGCAGCAGTAACATTCCACTATGGAAAGTTAAAGAACTATTTAGCTCTCCTCTCACTTTAAGCTCCTCAGTTTATGTATTAAAATTAATTATTAATTACTGTTTTACTGTTTAGAAATAACAGTATTTATAGTTGGTGATTATGTCAGAATTGATTGCAAATAAAAATAGGTAAAACAAGGCTTAAGCATGTCCACCTTAAAGTAGCTCTATGATGAATGCATGGGGTGTTTGCCATCTAAAAATATGTAGATTACTTCTGTTTGAGGTGTCACTGGAGGCCACTATTTAGCATCTGTTAAACAAAATTTTCCTTTTTTGTAATCATTCTGGTTCCCTTGGGGATCGGGATTTATATTTTTGCAGCTTCAGTAAATAATAATAAATTATTTAAATGTTTCAGAATTTAGGGTGGAGGTGTTCCATAAATGAAAAGCTTTTCCAAAACAAATAAACAAGCCACTTAACAGCATTAATCTAAACTAACTTTTGCCTCGATTTTGCCCCTTCTAAAGATTTTAACCACAATAAAACAAAGCTTTTTATGAAGATGGACTTGGCCTAGTGTTTGCCAAATGTCTGTGACAGATACACAGGTTAGGGTTCTCCTCCCTACTGCACCATGAAAGATGGTGATTAAATGCACAGAGCTGTGATACTGCTGTGGAATAAATTGTTTGTGCAAAAAAAAAAAGAAAATCAGAAAAGCAAAACCACCCCCCAAAAAAGGTATTGATAATGTGTAAATATTGAAAACTTTTCACATTTTAACTATAAAAATGTCTGTTTTCTCTTTTAGAACTATAGCTGTACAGTTCCTGTGAATGTGTGAGATAAATTCTCATACAGGGTCTTCAAGGATATGAATTGCTGATACATGCACTTTCAGATTCTCTATTTTCCATGCATTTTTTATGATTTCCGGTTTATGTAAGCAGATTTCTCCTTTTTAAAGATCATTCTTGTAGACATTCAGCATCTTCAGACTTATCAAATGGGTAAAACTCGCTCCTTGGTCTGTTGTATCTGTTTGATATGTGATAGCTCATGTGCAAAAAGCAGGAGTTGGGTAGCAGTCATTCCATAGTGGGTGACCTACCAGCCCACTTGGAGTTGATGATCAATCACTTAAAAGACTTGAAGTCCTGGATTTTCTGGTAATTTGTTCCCAGGCATAAAATAGTAATAGTGGTACTTATCTTGGATGAAAGGAAATGCTAAAGGGAAGGACTGTGGATAGATGTTTTTTCCTAAAATTTTCATAAATATCCATAATTAAAGTTTGGGCCAATTTAATATTTTTAAAAAATAAATGTGTAGGCATGCAACATGTGTCTTAATATAGAAAACTTAGATTAGCACAGGTAAAACAGGAAGGAACCAAAGAAAGATGATCTAATGTCTGACTCTTTCTTACAGTCCCACTATTCTGTATTGTTTAATGTATAACTTTATACAATAATTTAATAATTCTGGAGATTCACTGAGCTCTGGCTTTGGTATTTAAATACTCTCATTTTTTCCTGCCCTTACGAGGCTTGAAAGCAATGGTCTTTGTAATATTAAATAAAAAATAAGAGAAGAGAAGAAATTATATAAATAACAGTTTGTCTTGATTAATGTTGCCTTTCATCTTGTGGTCTGCTTGATTCTTCAGGACGTTTGAATTCGGGGAAGTCTGTGGGTGGGAGACTGAAATATGAAATATCAGATGCGAAAGTGTATTGCTCAGGAAGGCTGGGTGTGGGTAGAAGCAAGTTAGCAGAAAACAAGATAGACACTTATTAATGATGGCCAGGTTAATGCCTGGAAGTTGGCCTGATTCAGGATGTCCTTAGATCATCTGAGGATCAGAACGGTCCGAGGGCTCCTGAAGCAAGTATTCCCTTGCTTATCATGGTCATTAATGTGAAATGATTTTATCCTATAGCTTAACTTAGACTGTGTTATGCATTGAAAAGAGGGAATTTTTATCCTTCTTTTTGCTTGTTCTTTATATTCTAATAGCAAATAGTGTTTAATGTATTGCTGTGGACCCAAGGTTGTGTTTATTCCACTGCATGATGAAGAGTAATAGTTTAACCTCAGCTGGCAACTAAGCATCATGCAGCCACTCACTCCCTCCCACCCCTGCTGGGAAGGGGAGGAGAATCAGGAAAAAAACCCAAACATTTCAGTAAAGATAAGAACAGTTTAATAATTGAAACAAAGTAAAATATAATAATGGTAATGATAATAAAATATACTACTGCTACTATTACTACTAACTAGAATAATAATAGCAGTGGGAAAGAAAGCTTACAAGTAAAAAAGAAGCACAAGTGATGGACAATACAATTGTTCACCACCTGTTGACCAATGCCCAGTGCATCTCTGAGCAGTGATTGGTGGCTCCCAGCCAGCTTCCCCATTTTCTGTACTGTGCATGCTGCTCTGTGGCATGGAATATCCATTTGGCCAGTTCAGGTGAGCTGTCCTGGCCATTTTCCCTCCCAGCTGCTTCTCCACCTCCTCACTGGCACAGCATGGGAAAATTAAAAGTCCTTGTCTTACGCCCAACTTAGCAGAACTAAGACATCAGTGTTATTCTCATACTAAATCCAAACTCACAGCACTGTACCAGCTACTAAGAAGAAAATTGACTCTGTCCCAGCCAAAACCGGGACAAGAAGGATGGGAGGAAATGGTTTCATTTGCTAAGTAATAGAGGGAGTAACCCTTTCAAACCTTTGCATTCTTGTATTTAGTTTGTAAAAGCATTAAGTGAAATTTGCTGCTCTCATCTCAGTCTGGCTAGACTGGGAAATAATTTTGTTCTTGCATGTTATTGAATAATTTTAACTTTCTGAGTATCCACAGTAGTATCATACCATGTCTATGATGAGTAGTACTTATTTTTTTCATAAGCTATGAGCCTTCTCAATAGAATTAAAAATAAGCTGGTAAAAGACTCGGGGTGGTGGGAAAGTGGGGTGGGAGGGGGTGTGTGTGGAAATCAACTGTTGTAGGTGTTCTGACTATGCCTACCAAGGCAAGTAATGTCAGGAAATCCTAGATCCTAGAGCTGCTTGGCATCACTCCTGTGGTGAGAGTAGAGTTGGGCACTGGGATTTCTGATGCACTCAGGACTTGGGAAGAGAGACGTGACAGCCTTTTTCTTTCATGTTCGGTTTTTTTTTTTTTTTTTTTTAAATGATAGAAGCTAAATTTGTTAATAGAGAAACTTTTAAAAACTTGCTAATTCTGTTGGAGGAAGGAGTTAACTTGTGAAACAGACTCCTCTAAAGTAAGTGAAGATGCTTGTAAGATTTTAAAAAATAGTTCGCATATGCTTTATGAATAGTTCACATATGTATTTGTTTAGTAAATTCTTGGTGTTTAGCAAAAGGGTGCAGGCAGCTTAGTGTAAGATGCCAGTTTCTGCCTAGAGGTCTTCATTTAGTGAATTAGACCTTTGGAAGTAAAAATAATGGATTTTCTTTTTTTCTTCCCTGGCCCCCTGTTGAAAATCAAATTAATAAACCAGTCCAATAATCATTTGAATCACAACATTTACTTTTAGGAAGAGAATGGAGGAAATGTCCTCCATCTCAGTGTGGATTAATAAAATGTTGATGAGAATCTTCCACCTTCCAATGGAAACTTTGTTTCCTTTTTTTATCATAAGCTTAATTACCAACTAAACAGTAAACTAAAGATTTGATTTCTTTGCTTGTTACTTAGGTTCAGCAGCATATGTGTTAGATACTGACTTGAAGTTTAAAATCTTGAAGTTAAAATCTTCTAGAATTGTGTCAGGAAACAATACTTGCATTTTTAATACAGAGCTGTTGTTCAGGAGATGTTTTTGTCACTGTGACCCAAGTTAAACAGTAGTTCATCCAGCTGGTGATCACCGTATGGTCTTTGACAGAAATGTAAGGTCTTGATGATTATACTCACTTAGGATTGGAAGTGTGTAGCCTGCTGCTAGATAAGGAAGTTTGACCCTTTTTTGCGTAATGTTGTTGGAAGTTGAAAACACCACGCAAAATTAAATGCTGTCCATTCTAAGATAGGAAAGCACAGAGAGAGTCATTAAGGGCAAGAGCTGCATCTAATGTGTGTTGTGATGGTACCCAAAATGTGCAGCATTAAATTCCATGCTTCCCTCTGTGAGGCAGAGTAGATTGGGGTGTTGGCAAGGAGGTGACATCGGTTTACATGTCCTGATCTGTTCCAAGGAAGTAAGAATAACTTGTCGTCTTTTCATCTTTATACTTTTTCTATTACATGTCAGTGTTTTAAAAAGAAAAAAACCTATTGTCCCTCTCAGCCAGTGAGTTTTTGTTTTAAGTCTCCATAAAGCATGTGTGTATTTCCTTTTCCTAGAAATTTTGAGTAGCAGAGATGTCTTCAAATGGTGTTCACTTTCAATGTGAATTACATTCTTGAAAGGGAAGAGTTGCCAGATCTGTTTTTCCTGTTCCCTACTGCCCAGTTTTTAAATTGCAACCATAGATTCTGGATTTGGATAGTAACTATTTTAACTGTGAAATTGGTCCTCCTAAGAGTTGCTGGAGGTAAGGAGTTGTTAGCATTCAGGTGGATTTTTTGCCTCTTTTATTAGTGTGTTAGAAGGGGTTACTCCTGAATTGAGTCTTCTTCCTACCTAGTGTTAGCACCTCAATTTACTGAGTCCTACTGTGTTTCTTGATTCTTTACTGTCACTCCAGCTTGCTTTGGAGGATGAGACTGGCATAAGAGTCCTGTCTGTCTTACACAGCATCCCAGTGACCTGGACTGTGAAGTGGTTGTAGACACCCTCTTGCGATTTTTCCCTTTCAGTACAGGCTGAGTGAGTTTCTTGCTGTGTCATTACAGACCAGCTGACAAAAAGGTCACTGACAAACCACAATATTAGAGTTTCCTGCAGTAAAGTCAAGTTCAACAGACATGCACAGGATGTTCTCCAAAGAGTCCTGATCTCTCTGGGCAGCAGATATATAAAAGAACTCATGGTGCCCTTAAAGAAAATGTGAATTGGCTTACAAAAATAAAATGTCTGTTTTAAATTACTGTGTTTACCTAAAAGCAGCTTTTGGTTAGATGTGTTTGTGGGCATATATTTATCTTAAATGTGGAGAAAATTGGCTTTGCATGCAAGGCACTCACTCTCACCTGCTTTTGCCTGGTGCTTTGATGCAATCTCTCTCACTTTTATATAGCACCTTCTCAGGAGTTTGCTGTGCCATAGCCTCAGGCAGATGTTTGTCCTGATGTGTGTTCCTGGCCAGAAGGCAGGAAGGCTCAAGCAGTCTCCAATGAGCAGTGAGCTGCCTGGCAGTGAGTGCTATGGATTCTTTCATCAAGTTTTACTGTTTCTGGGGGGAGGAGGGCACATTTTATGCCTCCCTAGCCAGGTGTCTGTGGTATGATCTTATTCAGGAGGTCGGCTGTGCTGAGATTCCAGTGGTTAGGAGATGTGGTAAAGGTGAGCTCTTGAATGGCTATAAGCAGTATAATTTTTTCATCACTGTTAAATATTACTGCAGAGTTCAATGAGATTATTTTACTAGCAAATCTCTTCTTTCAGGCTTTGGTGACAAGTTCAAGTAAATACAAAATATGAATACAGTTCTGTATGTGCAGTTGTGTGCCTGTCTCTGTAAGACAAGGTTGTAAACCTAGGGTTTGTGTTGGAAAAAAAGACTAACAACATCAAGGTGTCTGAAGAACACCTGAGAACTACAAAATTTAGTACTCAAGCTGTCCAGCTGGTTATTAAAATCCATTTCTGCCTAATTAGTCTTTGACAGTTTGTCACTTAATAGCCTGGAAGTGTTATTTACACAAAGTGATAGATTTTAAAAGAAAACTGGAGAGGGCTGAAGACTGCCTTGAAGTTGGATGTAAGAAGTGTAATAAGCTGGCAGCAGCAATGTCTGCTTGTGGATTCTACTGCTGATTTACTTTTTCTTGAGATTTGTCGGAGGCACATTGGTATGCTTTGGTGCCTTCCATGCTGACACCAGTGTGGGCTGAGAATTAGTCAGTGTTTTGACCTGATTTAAAATCAGCTTAGAGATTTGGTGTTTTGTTGTTTCATCAGTTGTTGTAGTGATGCTTTTGAAAGAGGCACTTGCAAAAATATTTCTCTGCTCGAGAATGTTAATGACATTGTAGATGCAGACACTTGTGAATAATATGCAATTTGGGATGTGAAAACGCTGGGCAGCTATACCAAAAGATCCTTGTATATTTTGGTTTATTCCACCATATGTCTGTGGAAAGTGACACAGTTCAGTATTGCTGAAAATGTAGTGCTTAATCTGCTGAAAATGCTAATTTATCATAAAAATTGTGTTCTTGTAAATGTTGATTCTTTACAGGAAAAAACAAAGGACTACTATGGGAGCTAATCTGTGGGAAAAGGAGAAAACAAACCAACCTACAAAGACAGCAGCCATCCCAGTTGTTATTTTCCACCAAATCAGACTGATGTGTAGAACAAATTAATCTACTTTAATCCAGTTGCATTTTTCTGTTGGCAGAAGATTACTGGTTTGAATCTTTATGTAGCAGTTATAGTGCATGATAAGATCAGCACTTTACAGAAATAGAAATGAAAACCAGAAGAACTTGCAGTCTTAATCAAAGCAAATGATAAATATTGTAAAACATGATCAGAGAGCAGGTGTTCTAAACAAGCAGTGTCTGTTTCTTCACTTGGTTGCAAATGCATTGTTGGCAGACTCCTTTAAGTATTTTCTTAGCAAGAGAACCAAAATAGGCAATGCTGGCAGTAGAAAGCAGCAAGTTGTGAGTAGGAAAGCTTAGCAGGCTGGAAGGGGAATCTTTGCCAGGTTGCCATGTAGGAAGTAGTGTAATGCATAGATTGGGGATTGGAGGGAGTCTCCAAACAGTGTGTGAAAGAGCTTTGGAAAGAAAATGGAGACATTCTGTGGTCATGTTGGAGCACTGGAGGAAACTGTTTTGTGCCAGATATATTGATTAGATTGAATTTAAATAGGATGGTCAGAAAGGAAGAGGTGCAGCAGCTGACAAGAAAGAAGGATAATGTAGGATTTTTTTCCTAACATCTGATGAGAAATATATATATACATCATAAATATCCTAGAGGAAGGGAACAATATTGATCTAAAACAAGTCATGGTATAGTCAGAGATAACCAAGAGGATAATGAGATGGTTGTTTATGGAGCTGCTGGATGGAAATAAGGTAATTTGTTTGCACAGTGTTACTGAAACAGCCTTTAGCCACAACCTCTGGTAACTCAAAAATTCAAAAGTAGTAACTGCTTGAACTATAGCACTTACTGAGAGTATCAACACAAGTCTTGGAAAGTACTGTTTGTTATGGAATAAGGTTCTCAAGCCATTTGTGCTTGAGAAAAGAAATTTAACTGAGTGCTACCATGCTTTGTTTGTCCTATTGCAGGTATTTTACATCTTGCAGCCTCATGTGGTACTGCTACTTTTCACTGATTTTATGTGAGGAGTAAATTATAGGCTATTATCTCTTACCCAAATAATTCCAAATGCTGCATGTCCAAAGAAACTGTGCTGTGCTGTGAATGAATGCATTTTATTTATCTCCCTCAAAGTGCCTAGAAGTAATTACTTCCAGTCCTGGTCAGATAAATATCAAATTCAGAGCCACTCTGGGAGTAACCATCTTCTTAAAATTTCGGCTAGTATAATTACTATAGAAGTAAAATCTTTGCCTTTAAAATATATCCACTAAGTTAATGTCTCCATTTTGTTGCTTTGAAATAGGATGGGATTTTTGTTTTAGCTCCTGCCAGTTTCTGTAAGTAATCCCAGAGTTCTTTCAATATTATCTCTGCTTTTTTTCCCCTTTTTTTGTAGTAAAGTGTCATCTGTTCAGTTGGCAAAAAAACCCCAGAGGACTGCATGTAAACATCCATGAACAAATTAGGGATGTAGGCAGATATAAAGATAGCAAGAACTATTATTACTGCAGTTTTATCCATTATTAACTCAATACATTTTTCCCTATATAAAAATGACTCTGACATTCAAATGGCTAATTTTACAAGTACTGCAAATTCCACATGGAAGTTAATCAGTTGTATACAAGTGCTGTGTATGCAAAGAATGAGTGTTCAGCTGCATGTGGGGTTTTTTCTTCTGATTGTACAATGTTTAAATTTAGCCACAGAAGTCTAATGAGTTTCATATTCTGTTCAAAGGACTTTGTATTTTACCTGCTTTATCAGCAGAGCAGCAGAATCTGAAAAGTTTCTAAAGGAAAACTTTAGGAAGAAGGGAATGATCCTTCCACTAAAGAAGGGAATGATCTTGAAAACTCTAGGAAATTGGCATGAGACAGCGTGCTGAAGCTGGTAGCTGCTGCTCAGTGCCAGTGCCCAGTGTGCTGTGAATCAGCAGTTCCATTCAAATCAGAAATGATCTCTTGAGGGAAATGTCTTGTAGCAGGCTTGTCCCTCCTATTTGGGTCATATCATCAAGTGAACTTGGAGTGCAGAAACTCTTCTGGATGCAACTGCACTGGAAGATAAGTCCCAAGGCACAACACAGCATGGTCCAAAGACACTGGTGGCCACTCAGTCTGTAGGGTCAGTTGAGAATTAACCTGAAGCCCTGAGCACTGAAAGAGGGCATAGCCAATGTTTGTATTCCCCAGGTCTGTTCCTGTTGCATTTCTGTGCTTCCTGATAGAGATGTCTGCTGCTACTTTAAGTGCAAGAGCAATTTTGTAGTTGGACAGGAGAAGCATTGCCATTACAGTGCTCTTAATCAGGACAGCCTTCCAGAATCCTCCTTCAGTCTCACTGAAGCAGGTGCTGTGCAAACAGATGAAAAATATTTTCCCTGCTTTGATTAATCCAAAGTGCAAAGTAGATGTGTGGATAGACCTAGGTGTGTAAACAGAGTGACAGGGGACAGGGCAACCATCCTCCTTGTCTAAGTAGTTGAGTATGATAAATATAATTTAATGATGTCAGTACAATAGGATGTCACTTTTTGCAGTACTACAGTGGTGCAGATCTGTTCCTCAGATTTCAGTATGAAATGTTCTTCTTGATCACTTGGGGGAACTCAGGAATCAGCTGAGAACATGTGTCTGTGTGTTCTCCATGTCTTTGTTCAAGCTTTGTGTTAATGAAGCATTATAAGTTTAACAGGTTAAGTCTGACCATCAGCTTCACTTCTTTTGGCTTTGTGTTTGAAAGGCTAACCAGAGGATTGTAGAGGCTAGAGTTTTTCTTTCTGATTTTGAGTTTCTATTGTGCACAAAATATTAGGAAAGCATTATTAATATTGTCATGTTAAATAAAGTTAGGAGATGCTACAGTTAAGGTCAATTATGTAACCTTAATTTGCCTCCCTTTTATGCATGCATTATGATTCAGTCCTAATTACATGGTTTTGATATCTTTCCACTCTCCTCTTGCTTCGTTTAGTGTGCAGAAGCCAGTACTTGCTTACCGAACACCTGCACAGTTGGTTTTTTTTTCTCTTCATTGTAGTTTAACATGGGGCCCAATTCCTTTTTAGATCATGATGTTTGGATTCTTTTGTAGGTATAGGTAAGGAATCTTATTATTTAATGTCTAGTCCAGTTATTTTAGAGTAACCTTCCTCTCTTTTGCTGACAAGAAGGTGACTGAAGGATAGGTTCCCATACTGGTCTATTGTTGCAGGCTTTGTGCTGCATTTCTTGTTCATTTCCTTCTGCAAATGTTGATCCTTCCAATTGTAACCCTCCCTGTCCCATTTTCTTCCTACTCTGTCTTCTCTCCATGCTGTCTTGTTCCCATCCTCGTTGTCTTCCTCAGCATGTCCAAGTGGTAGTGCTGTGGACACCTAATTTATTCTGATTCTCTTCTAGTCATGCTTTCGTCCTCTCTCTGTTCCTCTTTATCCTATGGTTTTAGGTCCCAGGTTCTCTCCACATTCCTTATCCAGTTTCCACTCTCCCCACCTGCTCTTTCTGGTTTTTCTGTTGCAGATGTTTCCACACCATGGTCCAGCCTTTCTTCTGTATGCTGCACCACCCCATCAGTTTGTTATTCCCTTCTTTGCCAGCTGTGTTTGTTTTGGCATTCTCCACTCTACATGGGAAGTGTGTACCCAGGCTTGAAATACGTGCAGACTGGGCATAAATTTGGGGCATTTAGGCTCCTAAAGCTTTATTTTCTCCTATATGTGGACATGCTGGCTTTTACTTACTCATTCATTTATATATATGTTTATTATTTCTCTAAATTCATTATTGTTTAATTAAATCCTCAGAGAAATAGTCAAATTTTGGTGTTCTTTAATGTTGATGTATATTTTGATTTGATGATAGAGGAGACAACCCCTGCTTCTGAAGTATGCTGCTATAGTTATTTTAAAAATAGTTATTTTTTCTTTTTTTATTAGGACAAAGGGAGAAACAACCATAAAAATGGATAATTCTAGCTTGAATGTTGAAATTCTGCTGAAATGATGAGCAAAAGTAGAGGGTTTACAGTTAATGCAGGTAACATTAAGGACTGTGCTGGCTTTATGGCCTCCTCTGTTACAGTAAAATATTGTTACATAACTCCTCAGAGAACATAACTGGATGTAAATCTGCAATCAGCTATTCTGTGTCAGGCTTCTAGAGCTGAGGGCTTTATTCCGAAATCAATATGAGATAAAAATATGCTATCTTAAGGGAAGAGATAGTATGGTTATTTTGCTAATAATTTTTATTGTACAATATTTATTTTTATTATTGATACGTAGCTTATTATTTAGTCCTTATGGTTTGTACAAGAGGCAGATATACACTGAGATCCTGGGGTAAAAATGTTTGAAGGAAATTTGATTCTACCCTTTTGCATTTTTGCTCTAATAGCAGATTTGGGAAATAATTTTTTAATAAGTATTCCATAAGTTAATTAGGCAGAAGTTAGACCTCCAAACAAAAAACAAAACCAAAAAGCCAATCTATTTTAGGGTTTGAATTTTAATCTGGAGCAAGTAAATTGTACCTGTGGAGAATGAGAGGTGTGCATGGCTGGGTATAGGTTATGTCTTTTATTCTGAGCAAGCCTGGGGGTCCCTCTCACAGAGAACTCCAGTAGAAGAAGTTTTAGTGACTTGGTGCTATGCATTAAAATGAGTAATAACCAGACTGCTGTACTGAGATATTTTCATGCAAATCTTGTGGAGTATTGCTGAACTGATGTTTCTGGTGCGCAACATTTGTCCTTCACTGGTCTGCATACATATTTGTGGAAAGGTGGCAAATGTTATGGTACCTTAAAAAAAAAATAAAAAATACTCAAGTCCTGGAAATCACAGACCAGCAAATCCATTTTTTGTACCAATAGTACAGCTAAAATTCATAGAGATAGAATTGGTAGCTATTAAATTATTGTTACATATTGAGAAAAAGTTACCAGCTTTTGATGAGATGCCACACCACAAAAATATTTCAGAATTCTTTAAATTTAGGGTAAAAAGGCCATTGTAGAGAGTCATTCAGTCAGCGTAGTATATTTATATTACCAAAACTTATTGATGGATCCCTATATATATATATATATATATATACACACATATATTAAGGGTGGGGGGGGAAGCTACTGTGGTTGATGTTTTTGTAGTTAAAAAATCCAAATCCTGTCATGATGTAAGAAGGAGGCTTCTTCTGGATTAGGTTTCTTGATGAACTTTTATGCTTCAATATATTAGTGAATGATTTGTGAAAAAAGGATGAATAATGGGATGCTGAAGTGTTCTGCCCACACATATGTATTAAAGACAGCGAAACTGAAATGTACCATGAGGAGTTGCAATGCTGTCTAAGGTGATTAAAATGGCATATGAAAGAGTGTGCCAGAAGAAACAGTCCTAATTACACATGAACAGTAATTGGTTCTTAATTGGATACACTTCAAAAAAGGACCTCTAGGGTAATTCTGGGTTTGAGTTTAGTGTTGTTTTAGACACAGAATTTTCTGAACAAAACCAAGCAAAGACAATTTCAGGAATTGAAAGTAATTAGTAGTTTCTAATAGAGAAGAGAACAGAAGGAAAGCATTATTTGTACTACTGCATGCCCATGGTAAATGATGTTACTGAATGATATGATTTTTGGATTTGCCTTATCCTCAGAAGTTCAGTGTAGTGTAGTTCAACTACAAAAGATATTGAGAAAGATAAGCAGAGCAAGCAGATGTCCTGGAAGGCTTAGAATGGGATTAAATATATATATTAATAGTTATATATAAATTATGATTCTTGATATGGAAAGCCATGGGCCCATACTCATCTCATTGAAGTTTATAAACTCTTTGAATAGCAGAGAGAAGATGAAGAGGGAATGATTTGTTCCTTATGACTCCTAACATGAGAATGAGGAGGTATCTAATGAGGCAGTAAGAGAATATATGAAAGGAAATACCTTGTCATATGACGCATAATTAAATTGTAGGACTTATTTCTGAGAGATGATGTAGTGGCCAGATGTAAAAATGAACTTAGCATCTTTGGACAAAATTGTGGCCAAAAAAAAGGTAGTCCATCGGGGTTATTAAACATGATGTTTAGATTGTGTCTGATTCATTAAGTCCCCTGACTTAGTAATAGTTGAAGATGAGAGTGGGTCAAAAGAGGGATTCCTGCTATTGTGTACTATATTGTACTCTTTAATCTGACTTCTTACAGCTGCTTTCACGCTACATTCATGGCTGTGTGTCCTGTTCTGTGCTTAAACCAGAAGGCAATCCATTCACCTGTTCTGCCTTTATTGAGAAGCAGAAGTGTAGATTTCGTTCCAAGCAAAAAGGCTGAAGACCCTTTCAGGTTCCACACTGTTTGTATTAAGTGCTTTTATTTGACAGTATAGCATTACGGTCAGAATGTCCTCTTGATCCTCTCAAATGCAAGCTGTGGTTTTGGTTCAAAGCTACACTCTCTTGAAACAGTAATTGGACAAGTTGAAGTCTTTTAATGTTTGGAATTTTTTTTTTCCTGTGCTTTAGGCTTAAGGGAGTGATTTTTGTCCTCTGCAGGTAAGAGGTGTTTTGATTGACATCGGTGAGCCAACCACTGAGAAACAGTTTGTGACAGAAGGAGAGGAGGAAAAGGATTTGCAAAGATCTAGACATGCATTGGCAGGATAGGTGTATAAAATGCTTGCACAGGCTCACACATATAAATGAATTGTTTGCTTGCTAGAGCTGGCCCATTTGTTGTTCCTTACACACTGACTTATACTCTTAAACCGAAAAGTGAACGATTGTTCAAACTTGCTCGGTTGTTTGCTTTAGCTTGAGTGTTGCTTATGTCTTCCTCTTTCTATGCCCTCTGCACCATATCAAACAAAGAAATTTCTAAGCTCTCAATTGCTGGGTGAAGTCAGCCTGGTGTCTGTACATCTCAGAGGTCTGCTTGGCACAGAAAGGAGGGAGAAGGTGTAGATGGATGCAAGTACAGATATTTTCATTTAATCCCTTCCTAATCTGGTTACTTCTGAGCTCAGTACTTTCAGCACCATTGCAAGTTTTGGAAAATTTCCCCTATTCCTCTGGGAGCTTGTTATTTAGGTGGTAACCTCACTATTTTTTTATATTTAAAAAGTGTTACAAAAAAACTAAACCCAAAACTATAAAGGGAACAAAGTGGTGCATCCTAAAAGCCCTTGAAACAGAAGACTATTAAGCTTTTATGTTTGACTCGTGGGTTTTGAATCTTTAGCAGTACTTGACATTTTCAATCTCATAGAATGACCTCTTCCATTGTATTCCTGGAAATCAAAACGGAAATTGTGGCTGGTAGAAGGGATGTTTAAGACTCAGCTCTGGAAATGCTGCTGCTCTCTTAGCCATAATTCAGCCTTACGAAGATTGCATTCCCTATCTTCCATGTTTTCAGTAAGATATCTACTGACTTCTTTAAGAAAGGCAAAGCATTGATTACCAATGTGGGAATTTTCTAGCTAATGTTTTCTTTGTCTCTGTGGTTCAGACCCAGGACTCATTTTTAATTCAAAATTTTTTTTTCTGATAATCCTCCATTACAATTCAATGAATGGAGAATGTAGATTTTCAAATGCCTCATTTTTCTAAATGACAGCGCTTTAGTATTTGGCTAAGATCCTGCTTGGGAAAGGAATAATGCAAAGCAAGTAGATAATCTAAACAGAAATTCTCCCCTGGCAAGTGTTCACATGTAAATGAAAACAAAGTCAGTTTTGTTTTGGCTTCATGATGAAAGACAGCAACAGTTCTAATGTTTCCTCTACTGTAGACTGAAATCAGAGTCTGCATCACAAAAGTTTGCCAACTTCTTAAACTTGCCTGAAATAATAATATTTCATGAGTTTTGTTCCTATTTTGTTGAGATTGGAGCTACTAGGAAAATAAGAAGTATACTGATGTATCCTGTATAGTAGAGGATTTCTGTTTGCTTGCTTGAATAGCTTCTTGGTGAAATAGTATCTTTTTTTTTTTTTTTAACAGTTTGCTTGGTTGTTTGTTCCTACCACTCTGATCAGAAAATCGTGTTAGAATCTTATCATTGTGATGTGTAGAATCCCTCGTCTCTCCTAGGTAGTTAATGGAAAGGAGCAAGCTTCAGGAGAGAATAATTAATATTCAGTCTTTAGGAAGAGAACTTTATTGTTCTGGGTTGCACTTGGAAAGATTCATTTTTCTGTTTCCATTGTAAATCCTCATGTTCTAGCCCAAACATGTTTACAGCCATTCTGTAAAATTACAGAAAGCAGAGCATGGTTTCATTAGAGAAGATTTTTTTTTTTTAAGAAAAAAAAGGTAGTGGTAGTTTTTCATCCACATAGACTTAAACACAGCTATGAAAATATCAAAATACTGGTATGACTTTGTTATATAGATAACTTTCATCTTTTGTGTTAAAAATAATCATACTAGTAATAATGTAGAGAAGTGTTACTGAATGAATGAAAAGACAAATTGCCTTATTCCATCCCTGTTCGTATGGAATGTTGTAAACAGGAAAAAGTTGACATCAAAATATTAGGGATATTAGTGAGGGCAAGTTGTTGAGGGGCCTTGGGGTTTTTTTTGTTTGTCTTTCAAGCAATCAAACAAAAAGCCCAAACAAAAATTTAATATACTTAATGAATAAAGTTGATCAATCTGCCTCAAGAGATTGAAATCCAAGACTAACTGAAGGAATTCATGTGAAGTTCTAATGGATGTTTCACGTGAAGGGTGTGCTTTCATTTCACCTGTTGAGGATCAAATTCTGACTTTGAATGTGAGCATGGACTCCTAGTCAGACTCATGCTTATGTTTACTTAGTTACTTATAGCAGAATCACATCCTTGTATTTCTACCAGCTTTCTCAGGAGCAGTGGTGGGAGAAATGTTATGAAAATGGGTGTCATAGTGTTGAACTACGAACAGAAAAGAGGTTGCACACCAGTAAGATTTGTATTAGTTTGCAAATATTCTGAAAATTATTTTTAGACTAAGTAAGTGATTTAACATGGTTGAAATGTCACTATAGACAACCTCCTCTAAGATGGTGGTTTTGTGCTGATGTGAAACCAATTATGAAACCACAAAATTCTGTTGTATTAGCCTCAGAGAAACCAAAGTACATCTCATCTTCTGCTGCAGTATGAATGTGTGAAATGCAGCAAATGATAATATGAAATACTCTAATGTTAGTGTAATGGCCACATTTTGTCACTAAATATATAATCAACATAAAGGTTGTGAAATTGAATTAAACATGATAATTTATTAACAGCTTGATTTTATAATTACTTTGAAACAAAAGTATGAAGATCTTAATTATACACATAATATACAATGTTCTCTTTTCTTCCCTAAAGAGACATGGATTTTATAAACTACAAATACCTCGAATAAAAATTTGCCAGAAGTGTTTTAAGTAGTGTTTTACTGGAGTACGTACTACCCTAGCCTGAATTTATTAGCATTTATTTTTTCTCTAATTTAATTGCTGACTGTATACAGGATCAATGAGGAAAGTGCTGCCTTCTTAGTTTTACACATTGGCTTGAATACTTTGCAAATATTGTACATCTGGATGGGATGTGTGTAACTTTCTTCCTTTCAATCGTTATTTTGAAATGTATTTTTAAAATGCTGCTTTCAAACCCTGACATATGGAAACTGAGTGTTCACAAAAATTTGGTTCACATAATATCTTTTCATGTTGTGATGGTTTCATGTGATTCCAGTAAAGTCACCCTGTGCTGGGATTGGATTACGTGTCTTTAAAATGTGGACTTTTACGGAAAGCTTCCCCTAATGTAAGGCTATTTGAACCCATCATGGGTTGGTGTGTACATACACAAGTGTGCTCTGCTTGACTGACTGACTGGGTTTAAAAATAAAGCCTTACACGATCATGAATTTCTCTTCCTGTTTCCCTCTCTGGTGCCTTGTATGTAATGGAGTCCACCCTTGTTGCCCTATTTATGGAAGAAGTATTCAATGGAAATACTTTGACTACTGTGTTGTGTTTTACTTCCTTAGTATTGAACAAGTTCATCCATGTTTAGAAAGACTTTTGAAGTAGTTGATAAATGGAATGAAATTTCACTTATTACTAATAATGATTTTGAAGACTCTTGGCTGGAGTAATTGATCATCTTTTTTTTCTAATGTGAAACTATGGACTGTAGAAAATCAGCTATTGACTGCAAAGAAGAAAGAGATGCATATCTTTGTGTTAGCTTACTGACACAGCAACATGATAGTGAAAAATTAATGTGCAGTTGCTCTTTGAACAAGAAGTGTAATTTCTACCAGCTAGGTTTTTGCTATAATTATATTTTATCTCTGGCAAAACTATGGTCGAGCTTCCCAAGATCATGAAAAGTTGACTTTGAATCAAAGGCTACATAAAAAGTGACTAAATACAGTTGCAGGTAATGCAGGTGAAGTTCTGTTAACTCTAGTTCTTTGCTGCAGTAGTTCCTGTCTCATGTTTCTTCTGAGGAGAACAGTGTTGGCGTTTGGTTAAAGCCACAACAGTTTTTCTGGGTGTATTTTTAGCAAGGAATTTCATTGAGAATGAGCCTTCTCATCAAGGAGTAGTTGGTCTCACTAGGAATGTGATGACTGCCAGGGCATGAAGTCCCTTTATGCCCCTCACAGGTCAGATTATTCTCTTGTCACACGTGTGAGCTTTGCTGCGGGGTTGGGTTCTGTGCGAGCCCTCCATCGGTCGCTGCCACTCTGCATCCAGCAGGACAGAGAGGAAAGCAGCAGGCGTGGCAAATTTGATTGCACAAACACGTGGAGCTATTCCTTCTGTGCTGAGGTTTTTCTTCTGACACCTGTGCCACTTTCTCAGGGTCCCATTCTACGCTGGAGTGAGGGGATTAGGAGCACAAGTATGTGGCAGGTGGTGCTAACCAGATCAACAAGTCTTGATGGCCCTGAAGTACTCAAGTGTGGTATTTGAGTATTGAAGGTATCTTGATTGAATAAGACCTTTTAGCTACCTTGTAATAGCCCAATTATTTTATTTTTTTTTAAAATAACCACATTAATTTCCCAATGAAAGCATTATCTGCCTGTGAGTAAAAGCAGAATTTTAAAGAAGTTTCCAATCCTGTGTTACTTTCAATGGATCTAAACTGAAATAATACTGAAATAACACTAGAAAGTGCCAAGGATTTTAAATCACCAATTGTAGGTTGGGATCTTTCCCAATTGAAATTACTTTTATGTTATGCTGAAGGCCAAATGTATCACCTAGGGTTGCGTTGTGCATTGTGGTTTCAGTATAGAAATTCATGTAAATGTCTAAGTCTGTGGACAGTTATTAATGCTGTTCTAATCTAGAGGTCTGCATCATGTAATGAAACAGATGCTAATGGATGGCTTATTAATCAAAACTCTCCAAGGGCTAGTTTGGATATTAGTCTTGTTTGTTTTAATTTTCATTAGGAAGATGATTGTATGCATGTGTGTCAGCATTGTGAAATAATCTTGTAAATCTCATGTGGGGAAAGCAGCAAGTGTATGTTTCTAGAAAAGTAACATGCAAGGACAGGAATTTTCCATGTCCTAGAGTATTTTACATCTTCCTGCCTGATTTTTGGGGGCAACGTTAATAAGCGTAATTAAAGGAAATAAATCTCCTTACGTGACAGGAATGAGTTCATGTCTGTAAACCTTCTTTTTAACTAACTAGTTCTGGTATTTGATTTAGATTTTTTTCTTTAATGTCTGAAGGAAATGAGAGGGAAATTAAGATGTCTTCTGGTATAGCAAACAATGCTTCTGTTAGTTCATTAAAGCAGACTTACTTGGCTTCTTTTATTGGAAATAGTCACTGACCATATGTTCTTTGTTAATAAAAATGTCTTCATTTCTTTATCTGAAATACAAAATTAATAATTGGCAAAGACCTTGAACTTAATTTTTCCCTCTGAAGTGTAGAACACTTCTATATGAACATAAAGAAAATAAGCAATTTGATGGAATTCTCTTGTAATCATTTAAGTTGCTATTTTAATTATTATTTGTAATATTGTAATATTTGTAATATTCTTGCAATTACTGGAGTTTGCAATGGATGGAAACTACTGCTGGGACTGCATGAGGTTCGAGTAGAAATAGGTGGTGAGTAATGAAGGGCACTGCCTTCCCTTTTTCTTGTTTCGTATCAGTGAACAGGCTCTGGCCTTGAATAATTATCGTCTCCTTCATTACTGTTTCAAAAGGGGGGAATACATTTTTATTTTTAAGAAGAAACTTTAAGCAGAGGTCTTGTTTTTCACATAGCAGTGTTTATTTGAGAGAATCTAGAACTTTCATAGCAGTGAAATACACCATAAATCTCCTGTTGAAAGAAGGGAACTTTTAAGAAGCATAGCACACTGCTTGCCTCCTTCATGTTATCCTCGGTTGACTCCTTCTAGGCTTGTGTGCATTTTTTGTCTTGCAGTTAATTCAGGAGCTCATTTCTGGTACTATATTTATAATATGCATGTAAATATATATATATTTGTATACACTTTATAAATCTGTTTGTACCTTAGAAAGTTTCAGTGTGCTGAAGGCATTCTAATGCTTTGTGTTCTTAGCATGATATAGAGTCAGATCACAGTCATATTTTCTTGTGGAAGAGATTAAATAATTTAGTAAGAATAAATTTCTATTAAAAACTTGTATTTCTTTAGACGCGTTTCCTGGGGAAAGAAAGTTAAGCTTTTTTACATGAGTATTTGACTGTTTTCCCTTGATTCTTTTTCCAAAGAGCCAATAAAGCTTTAATTTATAATTTTTTTAAATCAGAGTAAGTCTTGCAGCTATATTCACAGTATAGATTTGTTACTTGCTGCTAGTTTTGGTTTTCTACTTTCGTTGTCTTATCAGCTAGTTTGTAAAGGAACAACATGTAAAATAGTTCCTCTTCAGGTTTATTCAAAGTGTTTTTTAAGTGCACATATCCTATGTGTACATACTGCTTTGTCCTCTTCTGCAGAAATGAGATTTTCCATTTAATTTAGGGTTAGTGCATTATTTTCTCCAAAATTCAAGTCTCATTACATTTTTGCATAGCAAACTGGTTCTTAATTCATTGGTATTGCTAGATTGTTGTAAATACAAGTTGTTTTCAAAATGAATGGCAGATGTGGCAAGGGAATTAATTTACAGTTAAATAAGCTGTTACACTGTTATTTTGCAAAGATAATTTTATATAGCTTGAAATTTTACACATTTATATGCAATGTATTCATTTCACAAAATGATCAATTTCCCTTCTTGTCTTTGTCATCAAAAGAATAGCATTCTTAGTGCAGGTTTGCCAAGATTTTTGGCAATGTTCCTTTTAATTGCCTTATAGGATACTGCTTTGCAAAAGATCATATCTTTCAAGTGGCATTTTCCATACCATTTCATTTGTTACTGCTTCTGAGTTCATACTCATAAACTTTAAAGTAATAAGTATTTCTACAGCAGTTCATGTGAATGTATTGCAAGGAGGAGAAAGATGACAAGAAATGAAAGCTGCTTCCTTAATTTTTTTGCCTAGGTATTTTTTCAATGTGTGGTATATTAAATGTGCATTGATAAAAGTGCATAACATGCATAATATGAAATGATGTGGGAAAACACCTCATATTTTGAATCATTATAAATTGCAAATGAGAAGTAGGGCATGGACAGGAGATGCTGGACTGCACAATGGTTTCAGCATTGTAACCCTGGCTTTGCAAATCAACCTTGTGTTGAGCTGCTGAGCTTTCAGAGCTCCTTCCACCCTTCATGATTGTGCCATCCCATGAAAGTGGAATTTTTTTTGTTTCTCCCAAATACTGCAAGTGCTGGCACTATTGTAATTCTACAAATGAAACTGCTAAATCTATCAAGCTCTATCAAACTGATTAGTAATTGAATGGTCATGGTCACTCATTAACTTAATTCTTCAGGGAAGTCTTACAAGTTTTGCACGTGGGTTTTGCTCTGTCTTGGCAAAGAGGAGACCTGGTCTTTTTAGTATAATTTCCATGCAATTTGAAGTTATACTTCCTAGCAGGCAAATGATGATAACTGAACACAACAGGTGGAATGGGGTACATGAATACAAAAAGCAACTTGTCTGGGGGGGCGGGGTTTGCCTCAAAATAAAGATACTGCAGAAGATTATTATTTGCACAATAATAGTGCTCACTACTGCTATTTTTACCATTAACATCTTTCTTGTGGAAAGTGAGTGTTATTTCCAATTGTTTGTCCACCTATTTTCAAGAATACTTTCAGAGATATTTCTAAAATCTGAAGGGAGGTCAATTAAAAATCACAGTGATGGTTCACCACCAGTGATTTTAAATATTGCAGTTTTACAATTGCCATGATGGGTTTTTCTTTTCCCAGCTGCTTTCCCTCTCTCTCTCAGTGTACATGATACTGTCACCCTCTCTTTGGATGTATCTAGGCAACCTGAGCAAAAAAGTTTTTAAGCTCTGTTGTAGAGATCAGGGTGAGCTTCAGAATGGAGAGAACTGAGGCTTGCTATTACTTTTAAAATAATGACTTGGACTAGATGACATTTTAACCTTTTATCTCTAGTTAAAAGGCTAAATCAGTATGAGAATACCTGCCTCTAGCTGCCGGTTAATAGGAAAGTTCACAAGGCTGGATTTTTCTGAAATATTTTTGGTAACTGGAGGGAAAGCATAGCTATTTATGATGAGAAGGTGGTTTTTCAGCCATAATCGTCTTTTGCTTATCAGGCAAATGCCCATCAGAACTTAAGTTTTATGCGTAGAAGCAATAAAAATAAAGCTGGTCTTGCTTAATTTCTGGGGTATGTCTCTTACCCAGTAGGTAACTGCTTGCCACAAAGTAGACTAGAGTGGTGCACTAATTTGGCTTTACTCCCTCCACCTGAGAACTTGTTTTCATAGTTTCCTGCTAGGAGACTGGTTTGTATTTGTATTTTGGTGTTGCTTGTTTGCAAACAGTGCATGCAATCTAATTAGATATATTTGAAATAGATAAATAATCCTTCAGAAAACTATTGAAGTCTCTTAATCAGTCATGATCAATTGATCAAATGAGAGCCAGAAGGTGTTTAAAATAGCAGTCAAAGATAACATGAGCAAGAATAATAGGTGTGCACAAATAGATATTGCTGAAAAATATATATTTTTATATATATTTATTTAAAAATATATATATGTATTTAAGACCAGACTTGAGGCTCTGGCTTACTGTCCATGGATGTAAATTTTAAACTGTCTATCCCCAGAAGTGGTCTTCCCAGATTTATGAAATTTTTTTTGGGTTTTTTTTCCCCACAAAGTTAAAATATTTTTTATTTCCTTCTAAGTCTGAAAAGGTAAGAAATAGCCATAGATCTATTCAAATACTCTTGCAATTGCAGCTTGAAGATAGTCAATAACTGAAATCTGGCTCTGCTGAGGAAGCATGTAGTTACACATTATCTTGCTAATGAAAGACATTTAAAAATGCTGAAGTAAATAACTTTCTGTACCTCTACTATGTACTTTCTTGGAGTGTACGCAGTGTGATATATATATATATATTTTTATATATATATACACACATGTATTATGT
>VXAC01008839.1:3061149-3082234 GCA_013399225.1 Rhipidura dahli | reverse complement strand
CCAAACACAATCTCATGCAGTTGCAGCTGCTAGGCTTGATATCAGTCAGATTCCAAGTATTTATGGTACTTAAAAGTCAGAACTCATGAAGGCTGTTCAGAGATAGTTGTGGATCTTGGCTAAGAGCAATCAACTGCACATGTGAAATAACATAAGAATATTGAACAATGTTAACTTTTATGGAGATGACTTACATGAAAATACATTTTGTCTATATTTTCATACCTGAGCCTGACTGTAAGGCTTTTTATGGTTGTATTTTGGTTCTTTGATATCAGATCCATTCTGTGACATCTCAGGGTATTCAATTTTGTGGTTTATGATTGAAGTGAAATTTTAAGTGGAATTACCGACTCTATTTTCTTTTTAAAGAACCTCCTCATTTAAATTTCCGCATATATGCTGAGGTGTGCTACCTGCAGATGTTTGTTTTATCTCTTAAACGGGGCTGGATTTGTTTTTACAACAGGAGAGAATCCTCTCTCTCAAAGGGCCAGGCTGGTGTCCAGTCCCCCTCCTGTCACAGCGCTGTGGTTGCTTCTGGTGTGGGGGGAGCAGAGCCCAGAACGTGCTCTGGGAGCCGCAGCCTGCCCTCCTCCTGTGGGACTGCTGCCAACAGCACAAGCCCTGCTGCAGTGTGCAAAGCTGGCTGGCTTGCTTGATGCTACCATGGACCTTACCACTGGGGCTGTTTCCAGGCCAAGGTGAAGGATAAATTGTGTTTATTCCTCCAGGAATGGTCAGCTTTGGAGCTTTTGCAGCTCTACCCGGCATGCCTCACTACCTCACCTTTGGGTACTCAGTGCGTGGGGGTCTCTGTGTTTGACATTTCAGAATCACTATTTGTTAGATGCTAGCTCAGAGGGAGAATGAGGAATGAAAGCCCAAGCTTATGATACTATTTTGACTTATTAGCTCTGTAGCACAGACTGCTTTAGATGTCTGCCCTGTCTCCTCTCTCTTTTAAAATATGATTTACTGAAGTTCTGGTTGAAAAGATGTTTGTAGACAGATGCTCAGAGCCGTGGAAGGTTGGATCTGTTAATGAAAGTTATTTTGAAATCCAGTGTCCCCTGTAGAATTTTTCTGTCCAGCAGAGCAGCAGTTTTCTAGTGGGATGATCAATGCAGCTGCACAAGGCGCAGCAGCGGTGTGAATTTTATGTCCTTCTGAAGGAGACAAAAGATGTGGCCGAAATACTAATTTACTCCTCTTTAAGACTGCTGCTTGTGGGTGAACCAATAACCCATCATACTTGAAAAAAATGTATGATCTGTAGAGTTGTGGTTTGGTTTTTTTGAGTTTTTTTTTTTTTTTTTTTGTCGGTTTGTTTCTGTGTAATATATAATACAGCAAATCTCACTTTAGAAGAGTGGAATAAGTCTCTGTAGTAACGCAGTCAGATTCAGGACCATCCCATGGGTGAAAACAACCTTTTCTTTAGGTGACAACCAGCTATTAGAAGATATTGAATGCTCACAGAGAAAGCTTGAACAAAAATAAGAGCAAATATATAGCTTATCCTGGAGTTTCTGCAACTTCCTTTTTGATATTCACTATCGTAAAATTATTTTCTGGAGAAAAGAATAAGACATAGCTTATTTGACAAGTGTGTTTAATAGTTCAGACAAAAAGTGTGTTGACCTGTTCAGATGCATGTAAGATGTATGCATAAATTCTTTTTAAATTTTACAGAGAGTGGAGAAGATTAAAATATTGTAATTACTGAAACTTTAGCTTCTGGTTGAAGTCATGACACATCTCTGATGTAATGGATGCATTTATTCAGCCTCTGCCCTGCCCATGGGGGATGTGTTAAACTAACATTTTTAAAGCATACAGAATGCCACAGACAACTGTCTGGCACTGAGGGCACTAATGGAAGAGAAAACCAGGCATAATGCCTGAGCCTGTAGTGTTGATTCAAATGGGCCTAGAAGATGGAAAGATTTCATCTGAGCTGGGGCTTCAGGACTCTGCTGGATTGCTGAATTTTGCAACAGGGTGAATGTACGAAGGAGTTTATTGTGGGAAACAAACTAACAGAGAGCGAGTCAGAACTAAATGTGGAGAAGAAGTAAGAAACTAAGTGAACAGAGAATGCTAAATATAAAATAATAAATGCTAAATAGCATTAAATAGTCTTCCATGAAGTCAATACCTACTGAATAAATAGTGCATTGATCAGGAAACATCAGCTATGTGATGATGGGTACACTGAGGACAGCGTTTCAAATTTGCAAGCCTCATATTGGCATTTTGGGAATTCCATGGATTAAGAGGATTTCATAATCAAAATGTGTGGCTGTAATAATTAATATACTAATGTCAACCCCTCATTGGTATATATATAATGATGTAAAATAAGAGGGTTTTTTTAATAGAAAGAAAGTTGTAGAAGCAGCAAAAATACGAAACTTTATATTTAATACATAGAGCATGTATTCCATAAATGGACAAAAAAATGAACAGTTTAAATATTTTGTTAATTTAGCTGCATGCTCACATCTGGAAGGTGAGTTCTGGGGATGGTACATGGTAAGTACCTTACTAGCCTCAGAAGATATGATCACATTTCAAGCAATGCTTATTTTGTGGAATAATCTTCTGAAGCAGAGAAAATTTTTTTGTATCACTGGTGGTGAAGACTGTTTTATGTTCTAAACCAGGTATTTTCTTTTTAATATTATTCATAAGCTCATGCATGGCATTTCCTCAGTGACAAGGAACAATTGTTTCTATTCACTTCTTGCAGATTTATTTTAAATGCGTTAGGAGCATTTAAAATGTTCTTTTTTACTTTATCATTTGCATCGCCAATTTTGTTTTGCAAGTGTTGTGTTTTGCTGTGGCTCTTGACCTTGCTTGATCCCTGGTATGACTGGGCTGCCTTCATAGGTGCTTGTTCCTCCCCTCTACATCTCTTATTAGTGGTAATGTTTTTCTCTCTTTGTTGACAAACTACTTGTAACTCCAAATGGCATTCCCTCAGTGATATATGGGAATGCAAAATATTCACTCTTAACTATTCAGTTACGTTTTGATTGTTGGCAACTTTTTCACTATAGAAATCACTCAGTAGGATCATTCAACTCCTCACAAAATTTAGCTTTCCTGCTCTCCTCCAACCTTTACTGAGGGCAGCAGAAGGGAAGAAAAGCTTGTCTGTAGTGGGGTGGGTGTGCTCCTGGGCTGGCAGTGCCCCTGGGATGAAAGTACCCAAGTGTTGGTGCCAAGGAAGGGGCCCAAACAGAGTTCAGCTCTGGGCACATTAAGTTTGATCATGTTCAAAATAAAGAGGGGGGCTATTTTTTTTAAGCTGCTGTAATTACCATTGCTCCTCCCAACAGAAAACCCACAGCTGTTTTTGTGTGATGGTGCTTTGTGCAGTTTTGACTTTCGTTGAAAGTGCTTATTTCAGCAAGCAGCTAATGTGTGCAGAGTACAGAAATTACTTGCTGCATGAGCTGTCTTTCTGCAGTGAATCACCTTTGTAGATCTGTTGGAAATTCATCCATTTCTTATAAGTGCTGATATATGATCAGTTGATTTGACAGTAGGCTTATGGCATAGGTAAATTCACTGCTTCTTGCCATGCTATGTAGCAAAATTTTTCGGTAATAAGTGCAGTAAAAAACCATACTGGAGCAGGAATATATTTTTTTCTTTGTGTCTTCAATCATTTCTATAATTCATTTTTATAACCTCCTTCAGCAGAATGACTTAGTTTACAATGCTTTGCAGTGCAGCATTTTGTAAAGGCTTGCATTTTTTTGAATTTTAACCCAGTAGAAAAGAATGAAAAAAATACCTCCTCCACCACTTCTTGCTTTTTCTTTCTGTCTTCCTTCTTTGTCTTTAATCCACAAAGGAATATGCTAGCTGTTGCTAGTGCTTCATTGTTTTTAGCATCTTTCTTTTGCATTATTTCAGTTTTGCTCCTTTCTGTCTCTAAATTGTTACAGTGTGCTACTGGTACTTCAGGAAATAGCTTGTTGATGTGTGAAAAGGATGGTTTCCTCTCTACCTGTGACTCACAGGTCCTGGAGATGTCAGTGTTCCATGCAGCCCAGTTTTCATGCCAGTAGTTTTCTTGTAGCACGTGGCAGTGAGAAAGACATTCCTATGTCTAAGGCTGCCGTGTATCTTAAATCTGCAGCAATCAAAAGAGCAGACAAATATCACTGTCATGCTGTGATTGGAGAAGTAACCTGCCTGGCTAAAACTCCTTTGAAAAACTGGTTACTTTGTTACATGAGTAATTCCTTCTCCATGTTTCAGTGCTGCAGGATTTCTTTCCTCAGTTTCCAGCTGGAGCCTTTGGCTGAGGCCTTGGGCTCCTGCCATCTGGTAATTTTCCTCTCCCACTGTAGCTACTCCTTAAATACCAGATCACAGTGCTTTTGCTGAATATAAGTGAAACAAGATTCCCCAGAAATAGTTTTTCTTTTAGTGATCCCAGGCCCTTGGCATGAACTCAGCTGCATCTCCATTGCCTTGCTCCCAGCAGCTCTGAAGTGGGGAAGCTTTCAGCTGCCCTCGTAGCCCACCCCTGCCAGATGGCCTTGCAAGGGATCACTGGACTGTAGGTGTGTCCAGTGCAGTCTTCCCAGTTCCAATCCAGTCATACCTTACATCATTAGTTTTTAAAGAGGCATTTGTATTCCAGTCTGAGGTCAATAGCATTCCCCAGATTCTGCAGGGTCTGTCTTACAGGGTCATCCATCACTGTGGCTGAGCAAGGACAAGGACAGCCAAGAAAACTCTGCTTGGTGGACATTGCACATAACAATTATGTGGGGCAATTGAGACTTTGAAAAAGCTTAAGCAGAAGCTGGTAAAAGAGACGGATGTTTCTCATTTCATTAGTAATTTAGAGCTTAAGTGCACTAATTTGTATATGCCATTTAGTCATCTCTGTGTCCTTCTGTCAATATCAATTCTGTTGTCAGAAGAGCACACTCCCTGAACTTTCTCTCACTTGCTTAATCCTCAAATTAAGCCCAGATTTCATATGCTGCATGGCCTACAGTACCCTCACTATGCTAAAAAGACCAAACCTTTGCCCATTGCTGGAAGAAGTTAGAAAACATCTTGGAGTTTGTATACATATTTTCTTAAGTTTTCATTTGTAATATGCTTTTAGAGATTAATATTTTCCAATATTCACTTCCGAAAAGTAAGACTGATAAATGAAAGACTGCAGGAAAAACTACAGTACCTTAAAAAATCCCATAAAACAAAACCACTTCCAATAAGTACATCTGCAATAACACTACTCTTTGCATACTAGAGTGGATCTCAAATAGAACTTTTTCCTTAAAATTGCTATAAAATTCCTTCTCCCTAAAATAAACATTTTTGTGTTGTTTCAGAGCTTTGAAAGCCCATGTGTTCAGTTAGTACTTCAAGTTGGGAAATAAATATTTGAAAAGCAAGTCAAATATAGCATCTGGCATGGCTTTTTAAAAAAATTTATTCCAAATAATTTTGATACACTAATACAGTTACTTAACTATAGTCATGTTTACTGTATTTGAAAGAAATTTTTAAAATTAGGTTTAATTTTTCTTATACTATTACGGTAATTTTTCACTCTAGAAAATTTCTACACAGAATTCCGGTAAAAACTTTCTTCTTCCAGTGTGTCTGGCAGCTTTTGTCTTCTCAGAGGGGAATGTTTGCTGGAGGCTGCTCTAAGTGGTCACTGTAAAAAGAGCATTTTTTCCATCTCTGCTGGGATTCCCCCATCATCTGAGCTTTCTGATAGCATGAGTCAGCCTTTGTCCTCCCTTCCCTATTAGAAATGATGGGAATTGGTGGATACTTCAGACAAGACATTTCGGTAATTTAAGTGAGTGGAATTGGATTGGGTATGTTTTGGCAATTAAAGTGTTGGGAGGAAAATTTTGCTTATCTCAGAAAGAGAAAATTTAAACTGTGTTATAAGGTATAGTTAAAACTTGATCCAAAACAGGTTGATTTGATCCGAATGGACAGGTAAGGGTATAAGTGTGGTGACACTCTTGGAAGAAAAAGGAGATTAATAAAAGTAATATACTTTAATTTGGGTTGGTTTAGCAACCCTAATGTATACTTTAAATTATATGTTTTTTCAAGTAGATTTTCTTCTCAATAAGATCAAATGGGGAGCTTCTGTTAAAAAGTTGCAGTCTTCTAGTATTCAGCATGTTACTGGCATGAGCTGAATAGGTGGAGGGGGTATGCCTGTGTGATTTATTAAGTCTGTGAGTTACTGAAAATAGTCTCATTAACTGGTGCTGTGGGGAAAGAGAACATTGTGAAGCCTACTGCAAGTCATTTAGAAGGCACAATTTGTATTCTTTCATTTCTTCCTTTCATTTATCATAAAACCTTGATATATGCAGATGAAAGTGCAATATGCATTTGCCAAAAATCGAAAGCAGTTGTTTAAAAAAGAGGTTGTGGAGAGGGAAGACTCCTTTCCCAATTTAAATATATGAAAAAAAAAATTCAACAGACAACCCTTACTCGTTTGAAATGTGAGTTCAACAGCAGTTCTGGGGGTTCCTGTTACTGTATTGGTATAAGACCATAACATAAGTCAGTAAGAATTCTAAACAAGTACAAAATGATGAAAATGGTATCAAGACGATGTAGGTTACAAAAAACCCTACACCTGTTTGACATGATTAACTCCAACACAGTTTTAAAGTTTTGCATGTCACAGTTGTGTAACCTTTTTAGATTAGGAGTGTCCTCTAAGTGTGAGGTTAATGTAGTATCAAGCAACTTATAGCAGTGAAGAATTGTGTATTCAAAATGCATCTTTGCTGCAAGTGTAATTAATTACATTTCAATAAAACCTATAAAGATCTATCATGACTATGCTAAAATGTGCCCAGATATAGTAATAATTATATTTGTTTTTAAATAGAAGCTAATGATCTGGAGATTTTTCAGAGAGATATTCATATAATGTCAAGTATGCATTTCAGTGACCATTTGTATCAGCCACTAATGCTGCTCCATGTCAGTACATGCCACTTTTCATTGATTGCTGGTGTGCCTTAAAGGATATCTTATTTCTCTTTTGAGTAGTAGAATGGAGTTATGGTACAGCCGATCACAGACATTTCCTGCATCATTTATTCAATTATTTTTTTTCCAAAATGAGCATAAGTACTTTTTAGGAACACAGTCATTTTAAAAGTTAAACGTTCAATTCTTAGCTCCTGCAGCAAAATATTACAATTTTTTTTCATTATCTGTCTGGAAAACTGCACTGTTTTCACTTGTAATTTTTAAGTAAGTTTAATTGAACAATGTATAATAATTTAAAATACTTTAAAATTGTTAAGCTAAGCTTAATTTGGTTATACTGTTAATTATCAGAGGAATTAGCTTCAGCTAAGGTAAGGTATCTTTAAGCAGAGACACCGAATAATGAAAACAGTACTGACAAAGTCTCAGGGGTGATTGAAAGGATTTTACAAAAACAGGATCGTAATTTAACCTCAAGTAAGTTTTTGAGATGTAGCGTTTAAAATACATAAAGGACTTTATAAGAGCTGTCCACTTACTCTTCTTCAGAATCTGTATGCTGTCACAATAGATTGAAAGTGTGTTTCTTATTTAAAAATAGCAATAATTACTTGATATTTTGCATAATCAAGTATAGTGCATATAAATGCATCCTCAGAATTTGTGCTTGTCACATATCAAATATTATTGTCATTGGTTTCTGCCTTCGATTTGCTGCAGATATTTGCTAGACTGATACACTTGTCAACAAGAATTAGCTTTTCAATTTGAAATACTGGAAGTCAGTCAGTCAAGTTAGCCTGCAGACCATGCCCAGCAGAGGTTGTTTGGTCACTCTTGTGGAGACAGATGCCGTCAACAGAACGATTTTGTTTATAGGCTGAAGGTCTGCCGGCTGAGTTTTGGTGCTTTATTTTCTTACTGATGGTGGATCTGGTCTGCATTTCCAGTCCTTGTGTTCTGTGCTCAGCTTTGATACCTTAAAACCATAAATCTGCATTTTTTTGGGGGGGGTTTCAGTGTACCTTTCTTTTAGTCATCGCTTTACAGTATCTCAGTTCCTGTAATGCAGTGGTAAATGAGAATTTTTCTTCTTGCATTTGTTTCAACAGCTTTTTCCACACAGAACCCCCATTTCTATTTAAGCTACCATACTGCAGTCTGTATTTTAGGTAAATCTGTTAAAGGTTATGAATAGTATAGGCTAATTTCTGGTGTTCCTAAGCATTTTTTGGTGTTTCTAGGCACATTCCTACCTTGGCCCACATGAGCTTTTGTTTAGAAAGCAGTACCAATTTTTCAACTTTTTTGTGCCTTTCTGAGGTATTTTCTTTTGGTGTTACTGTTGTTGTTCCCATGGAGTCTTCTGAAAGTGGATATTTTGAGAGCCATTAAAAATAAAAATTAAAAACATAAATCTTAGTGGTTTTTTAAATGATGCCAGATGCTTATCTAGGCATTCAGAACAACAGCAGATGGTTACATGAGAAACACTGACTGAGGTTTATGCAGCCTGGGTGTGATGTTTGGATGCTTTATTTTCATTGTTGCAGAACAGCTGCATATCAGCATAACTATCTTTTCTGTCCTGGGAAAAAAGAAAACAACAGTCAAAAGGGTCATGTGCCTTCAGTGGGTATTGACTTTTAGCAAATTAACAGTCAGTGCAATGTCATGCAGTACTTGCAAAAGTATCAGGCTGAAAGCTCTTTAAATTTTCTATTTTCTAGGGATCAGGTTATTAAGTTTGTGTTTAATTTTTTTTTTTTTTTCAGAATGCCATTGTTGAAATATATATAATTTAATTATGTTGGCTTTTTTTTATGTTTTGGTGGTTTCTTCTTTTGTTCTTTATATTACAAAAATCTTTTGGACTAATTTTGCTTTCTTTTGTAAGTGTTCTACTATAACATCAGCCTCTTCAGACATACTGAAAATGTTGCAAATAAACCTAAATTGGGTACCTGAGCCTTCATGAACATCTTACTCCCTAATCTCTTTACTTAACAAAAGTAGCAATTAATAGTATTTCTTCCATCCACAGATGCTATCGTACCCGTTTTTCAGGCATTATTGCTTTCTAACCTAAAGCCTGGTATTAAACCTTTTTTTTTTTCTGGTTCTTCCTTCATTCCCTTCAGAAGTTTCACTAATTCTGTTATATTAAGAACAAATCCAAACTGATTTGAGATGCGAGTATGTGTCATGCCATTTTCATCACTAGCAAAATTATACACTTAAAGAAGAAAGAAAAAGTTTTAAGCTTTCATTGAGATCACTAAAACAGTTACTTGAAAAAAAAAGAAATAAGGTGGGGTCTGTAATGGTTTTTATTTAATAAATGTAGCCTCTTTATGATGCAATGATCTGTGCAGGTTTGCTAACAATCCCCATGCTTAGACTCATAGGAAATGCAAATGTCAATTTCCAACTACTTTTGCAGCAAGTGTTTTAAGCTAGTTCAAATACTAGTTTATCATTGTACAAAACTTGAGGTACCAGATTTTGTTGAAAAGGTGATAGCAAGTCTATAGGTGCCTGAAATAACAAAGGTAATCATTATACCCACTTTATTTGGGGTATGCTTTCCTGATTCTTGTTTGCATGAAATGGGAAAGTTACACCCACACTTTGTGCAAGGCTACTCTGTCAACTTTTCCAAAGCTGGAAGAATTTCATAGCAGCTTCTGAGGTCAAAATCATTTCCATGTGGTGGTAGTGGGAGTCTCTGTCCAGAGAAGATGTTTAATTTCTACACCATCCAGGCATGGATGTTAGCTCAAATTGACTAGTGAGTACTTTTGGTCTCGGGGGATGCCTGTGGCATATCCCTTGGGAGAAAGGTGTTTGCTGCCTTTCTAAAGAAGGGTCTTTTTGGGACACTGTAATCTAATTGGAGTACTGGCTGAAATGGAGATGACTGCTGGAAAAAGTCCTGTGTGTACAGATCAAGAGGTGAAAGAAAATCAGTGTCAAAAATCAGGTGAAAGAAATGTTGTGTTGAGGCTGCAAGAACTTGAGCTGAACTTCCATTAAGACTGAGGGAAGCCACGTGGAAGTTTAGCTGGAGAAAAATTTATTGGGAGACATACATTACTGTGTCCACTGCTCACAGATCACCTTCAAATGAGTTTGTCTGCAGGTAAAATGAAACTTCATAAATTCCTTTTTTTGGCAGAATTAAGAGCCTGCTGACCCTGTCAGAGCATGGAATTTCAAACCTACTGTTTAGACCACTTTCTGCACTTTCATTGAAAGATGACTGTGTTGTTGCAGGTGACATTGTAGAATAGAGCTTAATGAAGGAGAACTGTCCGAGCTCAGCTTTCCTTTCTCCTTTTCCTTCTGCTCAAGGTGGTTTTAAATGCCTTTTTGAATACACTGGGTAATGGACAAAGCAGCAATTATTCCTTGCCAAATTTATGGTTACTTGATTATTTACATTAGCTGAAAGAGGCCAGAATCAATGGGACTTCTTTTGTGCTTACAGTGGGACTTCGTTTTATCTCTGTCAAAGACCTAATTTGCCTCAGCAACTGCTATTGGTGAAGTAGGGCAGAGACTCTTTCCCTGAAGACCTTAGGCCAAATTGCTAATGCTGCTTTCTTCTCTGCTGTTCTAGACAGGCAGTAAACTGTCACAGAGAGAAAAGTAACTTTAAAAATTCACTACTTGTGAATGTCTTTTGTTATTTCCAGGTCTTCTGTAAGATAGCTCCATCTCTGCACAGGTGTTAAGCTTTTTAAATTCTTCTTCTGAGTCCCCCTTCTGAGAAAAGCCTGGCTTTTTATTTCCACCACTGATCTTTTCTGCTACTCTGTTGAAGTCTGAAGTACATTTTAAACATTATAGGCAAAAGGGCTGTCTTAAGAGTGTTCTGCTGTTACTGAGGAAGCTGTTGTATATTTAATTTCATGAATGTTGTACACAAAAACTGCAGTTCACCAACTGTCAGCATATAATGTAGCTCTGAAAGAAAGAGTATTTGTGATCATGTCTGATAGTGTGGCCTAGGTGCTACTTCAGGTTATATTTAAAAATGGCTGACCATGGTGCTAGTTACTTTTTCTATGGAGCAGGGTTTGAACTACCCCATGTTGTCATGATTTCAGTAGGACCCCAGTATGAGCTCAGGATGACTTCATTCACTTTCAAATTCACGTGTTCCTTAATGTGAGGTGGCCGAAGACACTGCAATGCTCACTCCTCAAGGGAGATGTGAGATCAGAGAATATGGCTTTTATCAAGTCTTGGAGGAAAATACACAAGGTTGTTACAAGTGAGAGATTCCTTTAGCAGGTGTTAAGTTTCACTAATAACAGTTGAGGAGTCTTTGTTTTTGGAAGTGTCTGACACAATAAAAAGAAGCATTTGTCATTTACAGTGACTTTTTGGAGCTATAGAATATTATTCTTTGATGGGCTTCATTTTCTTGCAGGCAAGCTTTCACTCATGTTTTCTTTAGCTTTAGGTGTATAAACACTAGGCTTTGCTGAGAAGCATACTGCTTTTAAGGTTCCACAGTCTCAAGGGTTGCTGCAAGTACCTGGCATCCTTGACAGATGATCCAATGTTGTTTTTTAGCAAATCTGCTCTGTTACAAATCTGTTTACTCTTTGCATGCCCTCTTATAATGTATGGATGAAAAGCACAGAGGTAAAAGAAAGCATGTATGCACAAACATGTGGATATTTTTTATTCCTTATTAAGAAGTCTCAGGGTAGTTTAGCATTGTTCTGCAATGACAGTACCAATGGGAAATGCCAGTGACCTGAAGAACCCATTCCAGGCTGGTATCTAAGAATAACCCTTGTTTGCTCTTCAAGGAAACAGTGGCTAAGAGTGAAAGGGCCTAGGTTTCATCTTGCAGTAGTATACAGTCAATTTAAAGTTTTTTTTGCTGCTGGTCTTCTTAAAGCGCCTCTAGAATAGTAATATAGTTCAATATGTTGAACAAGTCACATTTAACAGAGTTTTTTTGCAAGATGAGCAACATGCAATGAAGAAGGGTTTTAGAGAGAGGTGCAGCTTGCACATTTGCCTGTGCCTTTCTGCCCTGAAATCGTTATAGCTTCATTTTACTAAATATACCAAAGGCACAAAACTTTTACTTGGATAGGCTTTGGGCATGCTTTGAAAATTTTTTTGTTTTACTTAATTTATTTTTTAGCTTTATTTTTTATTATTTTCTTCTTTCTGTGTTTCTTCATTTTGCATATTTTACAGTGAGTTGCCTTTTGCCATGTTGAACCTTTTTCACATTATCACTAAATGGCTGACTAGGCACAAACTTCTAAAATGGAAAATGTAGCAGCAGAAGGGACCTGTTCTGGCAATGCATATTGCTCTGGACTATTCAGTTCTTAGCCTTCATCCAGCTGTGTTCCACAGGTGGGGGGATTGCAAGGGGCAAGTGCCTCTGCCTTTCACAGCTGTTTGAATCATCGTGTTTAAAATGGGTGTGCTCAATTGCCATGCCTTACTGGGCATGCCTACTGCCTTCCTTTTCTGCTGGTCCTCGGTAGAAAGTCCATTTTAGTAATTATTTATTCTACACAGACATGAATATGCCTTGGGTTCTCCCACCCTCACAGGTTATGAGGAATGTTTGTTCTGTTATGTTTTATTATATGTGCTTCCTCTCCTCCTCCCCTTGTTGGGACTTTATACATGCAGAAAAGCCAAAAGAATTTGATCCTACATGGACCCAACATGGATGAAGTGCTAGCACACGTATAATGAACTATTATATTTCTTCAGCAGTATGACTGCCAGGTGTACTTTTTGTCTCTCATGCCTAAACAGTTTTTATCTGAATCCTCAGAATTGCTAACCTTTCTCTAAATTGTTGGTGTTACAATTTTTAAAAAATGTTCAATATGAATGAATGTAAAGCAGTGGATATTTTAAAAATTAATTTCCTCTAATTTTCCTGTGTGCTGACCAGACTTTTTCAGTGCTAGCCATTTCTTTGTGAAGCAAAAAAACAAAAAAAAAAAACCAAACAAACCCAAAACTTCCTTTCAAGGAGTTACTACCTAACCAAAAGCCAAGAATGGTTTAGTTGCAAATGCTGTAAGGTGATCCTGTGCCCTCGTGTCCTTGTGAAGTTGACTCGAACCTTCATTCTAGGCTGTTGTGTGCAAATGTTCAGCTTCCTCCAGCACAAACTTGGGTGTTTCTCAAAAGTAGGTGGAGTTCTTGACTTTAAATGAGAGTTAAGTGAGAATAAAGCATTCAGTAATACAGTGGGAGTGGAGCTTTTGACTAACATTAAACAATGAAAGCTCTGTCTGAATAAATTTGGAAAACCTATTTGTTTCCTGTATAGTAGCCTGTAATAAAGTGGGGCTAGAGAGGCCTTAGGCACATTGTATTTAAATAAGCTTCTTGTTCAAACCAGAGCAAAAGCTGCAGTTATGGATAATGCAGCTTACATTTTATTTCAAGAATAAATATTATCATAATTTCAATTGTAAATGCTGTTTACTTTTGTCAACAGGCCAGCGATAAGATCTCTATGAGAGCCTTCAGTTAGCAAAATGACACAGAATACAAAAAAGATAATAAATCTGTGTGGAGATTCAGTTTAGTGCTTCATAAATTAAATCAGACAGGGTATTTAGAAAGAAAAGTGTGCTTACAGCAGAAGCACTGGGAAATCCAGCAGCAAGCTGCGAGTCTGCATGAGTGTGGGGACAGCCTCCTGTCTGCACAGTGTCTGCTCCCCCAAGCACCCTCTTTCCTGGCTTTACTTACCTCATACTAAGGGGTAATAGTACATAAGTAAACAAGAAAGGATTTTGGTTTTTTTATCCTAGTTTGACACTTAAATAAGCAAACACAAATTTGCTACTAGCAATCATGTATAACTACCTTAAATGAAACAAGATAGGAGCTGTGTGGTGTGGTTTTGGAAGGTACATCTAAGTGTGTACTTACTGAGACTTTACATTAATTTCTTACTCTGGTAAATGCTAGGAGTAATTTCACAGACTGAATTTAGGGAAAAAAAAGGTGGGAGGTAAGAGATCAAACTAACCTGTGTGAAGCAAAGACTGTAGGCCAGTTATTCAGGCATTGCAGTGGAGAACCCTTCTTGCTGTGGGAGATGCCAAAAAGATCAGCAGCATTACATGAAAAACTGCTCTCAACCATCCTGTTACTGAAGAGCACATGGTATTCCCTCGGAAGTCCTTAGATAATGATTGTTGGAAGCTTTAATGTAAATTAATTTAATATTAAATAAATGAATAAAATTCATCTAGAAAACATACAGTGATTGGCTTCCTTGATGCCTTCTGATAAGTCTTTTATTTACTGTTCTTAAATTCCAAAGATCTTCAGAGGAGCTTGTCCCCTCTTTCTGTAGTGCTTTCTAACTGCCTTGGAAACTTTTGTTCAGACAGAATTGAAGGTGTTTTTAAAACAATCTCTGCAATTTTTACTTTGCCTTTATTCTTTAACTTCCAGTGTTGCATCACAGTTTTTCCATTTCGCCTCACTGATAAAAGTAATTAATATTAATTAATTTCTGATTGCATGTGCTTGTAAAAATATCTGAATAGCAGAACTGTCACTCCTGCACACAGATATCTCTCATGTGTTCCTTCAGTGTGCTTGAGTTCTAGACAATGAATGTAAGCATGGTTCTTCCCACTTGTGTTGGCTACAAAACAGAATCATTTCATCTCTTAACAGCATTGAGTATTTGTTGTCCTTGATCAGAACTCAGACTTCTAGGACTTTTTATTTTACCTATAACACTTAATGATTTAATAAGTACTAACTTGTTCAGTTAAAAAAAAAAAATTAAAACCCTGTTCTCTTCATATGCTCAGTGGAGATACAGGAATATAATTTAGTAATTTAATTTCTGTAACGACAGAGTTGGAGGATCATTACACAGTTAATGAGAAGAATGAATTCTCCTTCTGCATAACAACACTTAGACCCTAATCTTAAAACCAGTTTTTAAGGTTTAATTCTGTGCTTTGAAAATTAATTTAGATGAACACGAGGTTGTCCTATGGTATCAGTCATAAAGCCCATCAGATACTCTTCTTTCTCCACTCACAGCAGAAGCTCAGTTTGGTGAAACATTGTGGGTTCCTGCTGTGATGCAGTTTCCACAGCATGAAAAGATTTATTTTAAGTGTTAGTGTAACATCCCTGTAGTCCAGTGTCATTGATTTTTTTTTGGTGAACTTTGAAAACAAACAAAACCTTCACCTTTTTGGTAAATTGCACTGGTACATTTCAGTATTTCTCACTTGATTAAGAAATAGACCTGTGGTTTGATAGAACCTCTTAGTAGATGGCCATTTTCTATACCACAAGAGTAATTTTCTTACTGCTCTTCTCTTGTGCAGTGTTAAAGTTGATATAGAGGCTCATTTCTTGGTAAATGTTTTAAGAGTACTCACTTCATAGACAAAAAGTTTCTTGAAATCGTACCAGTTACATTGCTTTTCACTCTTTTAAAATGCCTAAATACAGAAAAGTTGGCTCTTGGAAAGCATCAGCTGAGGCATATTTTAATGGTTCAGAATAGAGTTTTCATAAGATAGGGAGAGTCCCATTCTCAGGGGCTTTCAAAAAGACCATAAAACCCAAAACTTAACTAGATCCAGGTAATACTTCTCCTTCCTGCAAGATAAGGCCACTTAGTTAACTGAGAATATAAGACAAGCTAGGGCATAATATATGGGCAGGCTGAGTCAGAAGGTACTTAAGCTTGGAATGTGGCAAAATGATAAATTACATAGGATAACTGAAATGGCACTGAATCCATGTTAGACCCTTGAGTCTAAATGCTATTGCTAAGAAGTGAAGTAAGAGGAAACTGCAATACGTTATTTGAATGAGACTTTAAACCACAGAGACTGAGCTAGTGCTATAGAATTTAAGATGCTCTATCAATTATTTAATATAAACTCTGAAATTAAAATATATTTTTGTGGTCTTTCCACTACTTGAATTGAGTACTTTTCTAAAAACTACTAAATTAATCTTCCTTTCATTGATCAGTTTTAGTATCTTGAGAGATGGACACCCTTTTCTAAGTAATATATAAATAAGCCCTTTGTGTAGAAAATTCTTTTAAAGATGTATAATATGCATGGATTTAATGAGGCTTTTATGGTGCTGAGCTGTCAGAAAGCTATAAAACCAATTTCATTGCAGTCAAGAAAATTTTTAAGGAAAGCATTTTTCAGCTTGGGCCAAAATACTGCAAGTCTCAAACTTGGGACACTGAGTGCAGGTTAATGCAGCCTGTAGGATCTTTTTTTTTGGATGTGTTGCTTTGGCAGTCTGTCATGTTATATCATCACTAGGCACTCACCCTCTTTTCAGTTTTAACCTTTTAAATAAAAATGTTAATAAGTATATCTAAGATAATGTGTTTATTTTGTTTCCATGTAAAGAGAACAGCTTTAAAAATGCTATTTAAGACAGACCATGAGGTGCCCCAATGCTTTCTGATTTCCAGAGTGATTATTACAAGCAAACACCAGTGTCTTATATCTGAAGAAGGGAAACGAGGAGTAAAGGCAACCAACAGTTTTAGGAGGCTTCCCCAGTGAAGTCTTTATAGACTGCTGATAAATAGGAACATTTTATTTAGTCACCAGTACTAACCAGAAAGTAACACCTGATGAGGAAATTCCTGCCTGGCATAAAAGCCAGATTTCATCCATACTCTCTGCCGCCTCCTTCATTTAGGATCAGGATTTAAATCTTCATGTTCTGGTCAGTCCCATAAGTGAATTTAAATCTTGGTCTGTTATTCAGTAGATTTCATAATGCCCTATGCATGAAACAAGTGCCATGGTGGTACTTTTCCTACATACTTCCTTTTGACATCTAATTTCTTCTAATTATACTCCAAGTATGAGATATTTCCTTCTTCTTTTTTTTTGTTTTTTTTTGTTTGTTTGTTTGTTTGTTTGTTTGTTTTTCTAGTATATTTGAAATATTCTGCCTTTAGGGCTGGGTTCTTCTGAGAAGTTCAAAGAACACAACAGTTTATATTTAAGACTAAACTGTTATAAAATCATGGTTGATTCATAAAGCTGAAAGCCATGTGCTGTCCAAGCAAGTTGAAAATAAGAGGGCAAGAAAGCCCACCACTAAACCACCCAGTCTTCTACTAATCTTTCATGGCAGTGTAGTGCTGCCTGTCATCAACACTACCTCTGGAATTCTACTGGATTTTGTTCTTGAGATTTAAAGTTGTGTCTCATTTGTCTGAGGAAGGCCACAGTCTGTGCTTACCTAATGCAGAACTTTGTCATTGAATTTGGCAGATATTGCACAGGGCAAACCACTGAATGTGACTGGTTGGTCCCTGTAAAAATACCTTCCATGGCAAACCAATACCTTAGGTCATAGAGAAAAAAAAGACAAATCTAATGGTTTCAGTGCCTTGCTCTATGCTCTAGGAATGTTCATGTAATTCGTGATCTGCATTGCAATTGCCACTGTAATAGATACCTAACTGGTAATTTTGGTAATTATGTTACTTTGGTCTTACCCTGCCACTTGTAGCTCTTTATTGTGAGAATGTTATTTGTCCATTTGTCCTGATGAATTGCTAGTCCTTGAGGTACTGTGTTGCTTAAGTGATTTGACTTCTGGCTGAGGTTATCAGTGAGTCTCTGCTTAATTGAAACCTTTGTGTCGGGTTCAATTGATAATAAGCCTCAGTGTAGGACTGACCTTGCTGGAGCAGTATGTTAGCTCTGTATTGTAAATGCTGACCTGCTGTGGGAAGGGAGAGGGCATCTCCCTCTCCTGGTCTGATCAGATTGACACCAGATATTTTTCAAGGCAGGTGAAAATAGCACAGTGCTTTTGAGCTGCTGGATTTTTTGTGTTCCTGCCTGAAGCTGCATGTCTTGAGTGAAAACAGGATGTATTGACTTGCTGTAACCGCCAGTTGACCTCTGTGCCCTTTACATCTGAGTCACACAAGGCAACGCTATTCTTTTCATCTTTTTGTTGTCATTAATTGCTGTTGGAGTCACAGAAGATATATGTATGTTCCTAGTATAAACAACCACATTCATTTACTTTTAAGGCTTTTGCTGTTCTTTGTTTTTCTATTTTTCTTCTAGAAAAAGAAAAACACCTCCCCCTTTCTTTAGTTTGCATTCCAAAATCAAGTTGTGTTTAGCGTGACAGTTTTCTTGCATATTTTGCACCTCATCTCAAGTGTGAAGCAAATTCTTTATTGTATACATATTTAATGTTGTTTCACACAGTAAAGTCTAAAAGACTTTTATTTTTTCTGAAATTGAACTTTAGAGGTGTGTGTAAGATCATCTCCAAATTGATCAGGTATTTTTACTACAAGTAGAAATGGAATAACTTTTTTCTTCTTGCCTGGGTTTGGTTTCATTGATTTTGCTGGTTCATTTGCAGTGTCTTAACATTTAGTTGCTTCTGGATTTATACTTTATAAAAGTAGGGTGTTTTTAGTTAATTCTTTGCAGTAATAAGGTTTTAGATGTAAAATTCTGCTATTCTATAATCTCTGCATTATGTCTTGCTAAATGATGAGGCTCTTAAGCCTGGATTTGTGGGGTGTGCACTTCAGAACCCACACCTAAAAACAGTTTGCAGCAGCTGTGATTGTAGTTGTGCGTTACAGGCTGCTGTGCTGACCATCGTTTTCCTACCACTGATAGAAGTGCTTTTCTTTTGACAGCCCTTGCATTTTGCAGGCTGCCATTAGTAACATTACCAATGGCTATAAAATGCTGTTAGCTGGATGTTTTATTTTTATCCAGTTTTGTGTTCTTATTTAAGACACATGAGAAAATGCACCAAACCACTCAATACTAAAAGTAACAAAAAAAGCTTCACTCCACATAATCTTCTGCAGCAGTATGTTGTTTCCAGTGTCTTAAATTAGTATCTACAAGAGCACTTTGGAAGGATCCTTTGTTACAGCTGGTGTTGTGCTTGTTTTCAGCTGTAGGTCATGTATTTCCACAAGAGCTTACACTCTCAAAATGTGAATTTGTTTGGACTCTAGAATTCAAATATTTCATCTGTGTAATAACAGTAGTTTTCAGTATAAAATTTGCATTTTTGTCGCCAACCGTGTATGCAGAGCTATTTTTAAGGGAAATTATGATGAATCTGATCAAGACAACTTTAAAAACTTTCATAGCAATAAGTAATGTAAAACGGTCTTAAAATGTGTGTTGTATTTTTGGAGCTTATGATCTGACATTGTCGTATCTACAGAACTGCTGGCTGTGCAGAGGCTATATTAAACCACTGTCAGCGTAGAACTTATTTCAGTTACTTCATTGTCTTCTGCAAATTCAGAATTTCTCAAATACTGCAGTGTGCTTTCATGTGAGACAGCAACTGAAAAATTACTTTTTCAGTACAATTTTCAAAGCTGTTTTGCTGGCAGGATTGGTCCAACATGATGTGTATACATAAATATTTGATAACCTTTTATAGAATTATGCAAAATGGTATGTGTTCACCTTAGAGGGCATTTCATTTGCATCTAATAGTGCTGAAAGATCTAGAATGTATGATTTTTTTGATGAAAAATGAAAATTGGAAAACAAGGTATCTAAGTATGAAGCCTGAGACCAAACGTAAAATTAATGTTGTATATTTGGATTCGGTCCTGGAGTTATGAAGCTTCATTATAGTCAGCCTGACACCCATTTTTATTTATATGCACTAACATCTCTGAAGTGGATCTAAAGGCTGTTCGTTTCTGGTTTGCAAGGGTTTTTTTCTCCTAGAGCAGCAGAAGGCCTTAGTGTGCAGGGGAATAAGATCCAAACTTTGTCTGTCTTGCAGGAGAAGAAAGGGGATTCTCAAATAGTGATTCTGGTTGTATCTCTTGCAGAATGGTTTTACTTTTTCACTCTAATGTGTTGTTTTTCCTCCTATAAATAGTTAATTTGGAAAAGAATAGTATGTGAACATGATAAATAGGCTTTTTGCTTGCAGAAGCAGTGGAATAAATTCAGACCGTTTGAGCTGATCTGTTATATGGCCTATAAAGCTGTTTTAGTTCTATCACCTTTGGAAAACTTTCCTGAGTTTATTTTGCAAACACTTCTGCAGTTTGTGTAATATGCCCACATAAAACATACAGACAGGAGGCAAAGTACAAATAAACCAAGTAAAAATCCTGCTAATGCCAATATTTCTTTTCCCCCCTTCAGAGTTATTTGTAAAATCCCAAACCATACTAGATATATCAGTATAATCCACTAGCTCAGAATAATTTCACAGATAGTTTTGCTACTGGTCAGTTCATTGGTACTTCATATGATGGTTGGGTGAAATAAAACAAAAGTAAAAGCAACGTGTGATACCCAATGTGTTCATAGGAGAATTAGTTGTAACGGGTTTTGCAAGTGATGGGTTGCTGGTTTGGTTTTAATTATACATTTGCTGACTTGCTGGCAGCTATAACTGAATCTGGTTTTGGTGGTTGAGTAATGTGTGTTTGTGCGGAAGGCATTAATAGCAGCTTAAATAGGCCTTCACATGCACGCAGGGTTTCCAGTGGGAATGGTTTGAAATGGAGTGATTTCCTCACAGCCACCCATGGGGTGTCAGGTTTCCCGCGGGCGAGCAAAGGCTCATATGGAAAACAATCTGGCTGCACTGAGCCTGCCCTCCTGAGCAGCCCCAGCCCGTGGTGGCTTTGTGCAGCACTGGCTGCTTTTACAGCTCCAAAGCTTGCTCAGTGGCTGAACAGCCCCCTTTCCATTCGAGGGGAAGGAGAAGGGGCGAGCGAGGGGTTTTGGTCTGGGGTTTCTGCAGCCTCAGGGGTGGTGGTGGTGGTTTTCCAGCGGGGAGGCCTCCAGGAAGGGGGAGTGTGCTTGGCTTCGGAGCAGCACCAGGGCTGCTGGAAGGGAGGATGCTGATTACAATAATAAACAAATGCTGGGGATAGATTACCACACGGCCGTCAGAGCAGGCGGCACCAAAGGAGGAGATCCCCAGTGAAGGCTTTGGAGGTTGCAGCAGGATCCTTTGCTTGGACGTGGGATTTTTTTTTTTTTTT